>VDFB02122072.1:0-12043 GCA_007258455.2 Sequoia sempervirens
ACTAAGGAAAAACCTGAGTTTACAACATTCTTTTCAAAGAGAAGTTAATTTCGCATGATCATATACTGATATGCTAGGGTTGGACCTCGAGCTTGTTTTACATCACTTGCCATTGATACCAAATGCCAAGCCATATAAACAGAAGCTAAGGAAAATGCACCCACAAATTGCACTCATGGTCAAGGTTGAACTAAAGAAAATTTTGGATGTGGGATTCATACGCTCTATTGATTATGCAGATTGGATATCTAATCTTGTTCCCGTCACTAAACTGAATGGCCAAATTAGAGTATGCATGAATTTTAGGGATCTTAACAAGGCTTGTCCTAAAGATGGTTTCCCCTTACTGAATATTGACATCATAGTGGACCTCAATGTTGGATATGAAATGTTATCACTTATGGACGGATTCTCAGGCTACAATCAGATAAGGATTGCTCCTAAAGATCAACCAAAGACAATCTTCACATGTGCCTGGGGAACCTTCTGTTGGAACGTTATGCCATTTGGACTTAAGAATGCTGGAGCTACATAGCAAAGAGCCATGACTACCATTTTTCATGATTACATGCATGCACTTATGGAGGATTATGTTGATGATCTCTCAAAATCTCTAGAAAGAAATGGTCACTTGGTAGTCTTGGATAATATTTTCACAAGACTTGAAAATACAAACTCAGGTTAAATCCAAAGAAATGTGTTTTCGAGGTCCAATCAGGCAAACTCTTAGGATACATTGTCTCCTGCAGAGGTTGACCCTACAAAAGTAAAAGCTATCTTGGACACGTCACTGCCCACCAACATCAGTCAACTAAGGACTTTACAAGGAAGACTGCAATCAATTCGTAGATTTATCCCCCAGCTAGTAGATAAGATTCATCCATTTCAACATTTGTTATGAAAAGGAATTCCCTTCATTTGGACTGAAAAATGTCAAGAAGCATTTGATCAAATTAAGCATTATCTATTGACTCCACCAGATCTTATGCCTTCAATTGATGGTAGACATTTGATATTGTATGTAACAACAACTACATCAACACTGGGGGCATTATTAGCACAAAATGATGATGACAAAGAACGAGTGATCTACTACATCAGTCTTACCTTGAGTTGGATATGAGTTAAACTACAACCCTATTGAACGAGCATGCCTGGTAGTTGTATTCGCAACTCAGAAATTGAGACATTACATGCTAAACCATAAGACAAAGTTGATAGCCAAAATTGATCCTCTGAAGTACCTGCTTAGTAAAGCAGCTCTGACAAGACAACTAGCTAAGTGGGTAATGATTTTAAGTGAATATGACATTGAATATGTGGATCGAAAGGCAATAAAAGAACAATTGATAGCTGATCAACTTGCAGATTCACCAATGAAAGCAGATCATCCTCTTTTCCGACTTTCTAGATGAATCAATTTTTGTCATAGAGACACCAACATGGAAATTGTATTTCGACAAGTCCTACACAAGTCATGGTTCAAGAGCTGGCATTTTATTCATCACACCTCAGGGGGATTCCATTCCTAAGTTGTTTCAAATAGCATTTTTCGTGCACCAATAATATAGTTGAGTATGAAGCATTACTAACAGGACTCTGAATGGCAATTAAATGGAAAATCAAGGATCTTCAAGTTTATGGTGATTCCCAGTTAGTGTTCAAACAAGTCAATGATGATTATGATACCAAGGATGAGAAGTTGATGCCCTACAAGTGCATGGTTGATAGTTTTAGATTGTACTTTGAAGCTATTACCTTTGAGTAAATACTGAGAATCCAGAACAAGGCAGCAGATGCAATGGCAACATCACAATATGAGTTCTTGGTGGAACAGCTGTTGGTCCCTGTGTTTGATGTCCCTTAAACCGAACTTGTGTGCGAACTTGTTGGTCTTGAATCTCCCTGGTACAAGGACATTTACAACTATCTACATGACCAGATTATCCCTCTAAACTTGTCCCCCAACCAACACAAAACCTTTATCTGACAAGCCTCTAAATATGCCATCATCAGAGATACCCTTTATCATCGTAGCTTAGACAACACCCTCCTCCGATGTCTCGACTCAAATGAAGCACAAATGGCCTTACATGAGGTTCACCATGGTATATGCGGAGCTCATTCTGCTAGTCCTACCTTAGCTAGAAAGCTTATGAGGACGGGATATTATTGGCCTACAATGGAACGTGATGCCTATTATTTCGTTAAGAAATGTCATCAATGTCAAATTCATGGAGATCTCATACATGTGCCAACTCAAGAATTGCAACCACTTACATCACCATGGCCATTCTCTCAATGGGGACTCGACCTCGTAGGAAAGATCCATCCCACTTCCGCAAATGGACAAATTTATCCTTCTTGCTATAAAATACTTCACCAAATGGATCAAAGCCATCTCGATGACCTATATTATTAGTAAGTAGATATCCAAATTCATTCTGAATTACATTATATGCCGCTATGGTATCGCTCAATCCATCATTATGGACAATGGTCGCCCTTTCAAGAATCATGATGTTTGTGAACTCTGTGAGTAGTTTCATATCCAACACCATTTCGCCACCCCATATTGGCCCCAAGGTAATGGTCAAGTTGAGGCATCTAATAAGACTATCCTTAAAATCTTAAAAAGTTGTCGATGATGTTGGTCGTGACTAGCATATCCAACTCAATCTTGCTTTATGGGCCTACTATACCAGTATTCGTACCCCTAGAGGAGCCACTCCATATTCCCTCGTTTTTGGATCTGAGGCCATACTTCCTATTGAGGTTGAGTTACTGTCCTTGAGGGTGTCTATGCAAGGGTTGATCGATCAAGAAGAATACCGTGTATCCCGTCTACACGAGCTAGAGTTATTGGATGAAAAGAGACAGAATGCCTTGGTCCATTTACAAGCATACCAAAATTGTCTTCACCGCAATTATAACAAGAAGGTTCAGGTTAGAAGTTTTGACATTGGTGACCTAGTCTTGAAAGAGAATCCGAAGAATCAGGCAGATCGAGAAAAGCTCGGAAAATTTGAACCCAATTGGTTGGGCCCTTATATCATCACAACAACATATGGATCCGGTGCTTATTAGCTCTCCACTCCCGAAGGTGAACTGTTGCTTGAGCCCATCAACAACATGCACCTTCATAGATATTACACCTAATTCTTAGAGTATCCCATCAAAGGTCAAAACATACAAAAAAATGGAAAAAATAAAAAAAATATTAAAGAGAAATAATTCGTCCAAAAGTGAAAACCACCCGATTGGCGCTTTGGATAAAATTTATGGTGAAAACACAGCAAGCGAGGCACCATGTGTAGTCGGTCCATATCAGGTCTACCATCCCGGGTCTACACTGGTTTTCCACCTTTTGCATATGATCCAGTTCATAATAAAGCTTAGGTCATCCCTTCATTGCTTCGGAATTATGTTTAGTCGCCGGCTTTCGACCATCAACTGCATCCAGCGATGCCGCATACATAATAAGTTGGTCCCTTGTATACTTGGTGGGGACAATTCGCCCGGACTTATGTCTTTATGGGATCCCTACACATGGTATCATGCTTTAAAATCATCAAAATCAAAAATCATTAAATCGCTAAAATCAAAAATCATAAAACATCAAAACTTCAAAACAAAGTGCATTGTCACGGCTTGAGTTCAAACTATGTTGTCTAGCGCGTGCTACATTAAGGCAAGGCCATCACTTTCGATGGGACCGAGAGACATTAGGTTTGTCCTTAGGGTTTTTTCGAGTCATATCAATTTTGGTTTGCATCAGTCGAACTACAAGGTCTTTGTGTGTATAACATAGGCAAGGCCATCAATTGATGAGCCCCTGAGGCCCTAGGTCAGTCCTTTAGGGTTTGTCGAGTCTGGTCGTGTCCTTTGTCTTCGAGCAATCACTGTTCAAACCAAATCGCGAATCAACAGACAAGCATATCCAACAAGCCTTTAATCTTCAATCGATCAATTGCCCAATCATCACTATCACCTAAGTCATTGGTCTTATATTAGATTTTAGAATGTAGCATTATGTCATTTGCCTCATTCAGTCCTATCTCTCGTCTTCTGTCAAGATGTGTCCTTCCTGAGATTTAGACGTCGTCGTTGGTCAATCCTATCTTTCGCCTTAAGTAGGATATGTCTTTCCTGAAACCAGGTGTCATCACATCGGTTAATCATGTCAATCAAACCTTATCAAATCAACTCAAGTTAGTCACTTGGTCAATCAATCTTGTCATCTTGGTCAATTAATCTTGCCTTATACAAGATGTGTCTTTCCTCAAACTAGGCATAATCAATCCAATCAATTAATCAACCTTGTCAATCTATCAATCGACTTTGGTCATTCAATCAATTGGTCAACTCGGTCATCTGCCTTAAACAAAATGTCTTTCTTGAAACCAGGCATAATCAATGGGTCACTTGGTCAACCTAATCAATCCCATCAATCAATCTTGTCAATCCTATCAGCAAACATTATTTCTTTGGCAAACGATCTAAATGGCTATTGGCTTTGTTGGTTTGAGTTTGTCTTATCTTTTGGTTTATCTTTGATCATGTTACTAGCCACCTCGAGGATGTCTTGCCAAGGATTTAGAGGAGCGATGATGGATCATGATCTCTTTTCTTTGCTTGTTGTCTGCGGTTTGTCTTGACAAAAGGACTGGGGCAATTGGGTCCTTCATATGAGTCATGACATTCCTTGTCTTTTGGACTGTCTTGTTCTTGCAAGTGGATGACATTGTACACCCTGGTCTATGTCATACCTTGGTGTTTGTTGTCCATTTGCCATATTTTTACCGCCCAATGATGATTAAATGCAAAGCCTATTATTTATCTAGCAAAATATTGGAGCCCTTTGTCCATCCTAACATCCATCTCTTCCATGCTAACATTTCTTCTATCTGCATCTTGACAGTGCCTTGTGACACACAAAAATACCCTGCATACATGCTCATGTTAGGAAACATTATAGAAAGCATTATCATTATAGACATCATCATAATAAGTCACATATATTTGCATGAGAAAATACAAAAAACATAGAATGCACCCGTATAGAATTATCATTTCATAGCATCATAACATATTAGGCCTATCATTGCATTTAACATTATAATCATAGTCCACTTCCATTTATCACATTTCATACACATTGCATCGATGTTTTTATAAGCATTGCATAATCATAATCATACCATACATCATATTTTGCATTCACATTAGACATTTTTAATCATTGCATGCATAATCCATAGACACCATATTACATAACATTAATTGCATCCACATATCACAAGCTAGGTCATTTATATTGTATTAACATAGCACAACACATCATAAAATTAGGTCATCTGTACTGCATTAATATATCACATCATTGCATAATCATACAAGATGCATAAATAACATTATTAATGCATAATCATCCATCATATCACACCATCACATGATCATATAGAATTCATAAATAAACATCATAAAAGCGTAAGAATCCATAACATAATCATAACCATATAGCATAATCACATAAGATTGCATATCATAAATCGCCACCAAAAATCATATCATATATTGCTCAAAATGTGTCATAGTACAATGTCAAGATGTATCATATACAATAAAATGGAGCTCGTAGGCTCGATGATCAAAATAAAGTGTCATAATGCATATGTCAAAATGTGTCCTAGCCGGAATTGCCTTGCTCTCCTGAACCTGGTGATGGCTTCCTGTCCTCTCATTGTGGTGAGCCTGGAGACTTGTGCTCTGATGTTGATGGCCTATCATATGGGGTGGATCGCGTCGGGCTTGATACCTCGCCACTCTATGACTTGCTGTGCGAGTGTCGACTGTGTGATCTACTCTGTGACCTACCTTGAGATCGACTTTGTTGTTAATGTTTATGACAGCGTCAGTCAGATTCTTCCAGCTGTCTTTGTATTTGCTATTTTGAAGCTGGGCCGACCTTCAAACTGTCTTATTCAAAGTCTGCATGCAATCTGTAACTGACATGCAGTGGAATCTTTTTGTAATGCCTCCTAAATTTAGTTGCATGATTCCTCTTGTGCGTCCTCTTGTAACTGTCCTGCAGTCACCTTCTGACATGCAGAGGTATCTAACTTGCATGTAACTGACATGCTATGTTTAGAAAACCACTTTGTATTTACATTCATTCTGTATTCAGAGGTGAAGTTCGAATTTTTGAAGTGCAGATTGGTGTAAGGTGCAGACTGTGATAACTATTGACAATTTGGAGGTCACTCAGTTCTGGATGTGTATCAGATTGTGATGCTGTGTTCTGGCCTTCATTATCAGCCTCTATTGTAAAGGAGTTTCTCATTGTGATTCAATAATATAAGAGATATTATTGCCTGGGTTTTTCTCCCTCAGGAGGAGGGTTTTCCCAGGGTAATTTTGGTGTGTGTTTTGTTCTTGTTGTTAACTTTCTGTTAGCTCTTATTTCTGGTTCAAAATTTAACACCTGTGTGAAGCTTGACTCTGTCTCTTGATTGGCTTTCTCTCATATAAAATCTAGTATCTTGCTTTTAACCCCATGCTGCGATCTAGCAGCTCTTGTGCCACATCCATGATTGATCCATTGCTTTGGGGTAGCCACAAAGAATCCGGCATTAGCTGATGCGTTTTTGTTATTCGGCCTTTAATCTTTGCTGGATCCCTCTTTGCAATGCGCAAAGTGTCCCTCTTTTGTCCGGACTATCCTTCTCCAGATCTCAATGCTGCCCCTACCTCGCACTCCTAGTGCACGTACGGGGCACAGCCAATTAACTATCTGTGCGATCCGCCGGAGCCATCATCATTTCACGACCCCCGCACTCCTCCAACCCCTCACTCTACTCCATGTCCTCTCCCATACTCCTCCCTGTCTTTCTCCTTCCTCCACCCCTCCATTTGATTCCACCCCTGTCCCCTCCTTTCCTCCCTCTCCTCCATTAGTTATTTTCATCTTTCTCCTCCCTCGGCCTCCCCTCACGACCCCCTCCATCATCTCCCGTCCCTCCATCCCCATTCTCCGTCTCGCGTCCTCGGCCCCTCGGGTCCTCTAATCACCGCCCCTCCATTTATAGGTGGGCCATTGCCTCTATGGCGGCTCTATAGGCGGTTGATTTGGGCCGATTAATGGGCGTGGATCAGTACCGTAAATGGGTACTTTCTGCGATTAGGTCCTAGGATCCGCTGCGCACCCCCTCCTCGGGCCATTGCAGCGGCTGCAGTACATCAATCTCGTAGCAGGCGTTGGTGAGGGGTGGCTCGCACGATAAAGCGCGGGATGCACCTCCCGTGAGGAGCGTGCAAACTCTGTTGTGCCCGTAGGTACACATTGTCTCTCCCCAAACTGTCGTCTAACCTGCTCTGGTAGGTACATCTTGATGATGTGCTGTGACTACATTGTCCGATCGATCAAGTATTTAGGTTGTCGACACTAGGGAAAATGCTCATCCTCATCCACCCACTGCTGGCAATCCCTGTAGGGTCTCCAAACAAAGCTCACCAACACATCTATGTTGTGTCTCCAGTATCTTGTATCACCCACGTGCATCTATTTCATTGCACCACCATACAAATATGCATAGGGTATACCAGCTCCCATCTGCCATCCCACTGCTAGTCAGAACATTGCTATGTGCTCCCACGCCCATACCATCAGTAGTGTCACCCCGTAGCTCATGCTTTGTCCACCTCGATAGGCAATGTCATGCAGTTGGAAGTAAAGCATACCTAAACATGGTCCTTAGGCGTAGAATGTCTCATCTTGCATCATCCCTGCTAATACCTCTCCCCACCCTACTGGAAACCCACAGCCCCTGCGATTTGGAATCAAGACACCGGCGATCAATGTGCACAAAACGCAGTTGAAGCTAACATATCTCTCTACTAGGATCTCCCATCTGATCTCATAACCCTGTACACCAAGCTCTGACATGCCCTCATAGTCATAGTGGTTGTAGATTGCCTGCAACCCTCGAACGGGATCGTATCTCACCCGCTCCTCGCGTATCGGCAATCGTAGTATCCTGTACACATCCTCCAAGGTCACAGTAGCCTCCCTGATCGACAAGTGAAATGTGCAAGTCTCAGAGTGCCATCGCTCTGCGAGTTCTGTCAGCATACCTCAGTTTGCCCTGACAATGGGCATATATGTGACATAGAACAATCCTAGATCTAGGAGTGCGCGCCTCTCGACATCCGATAGCTGATCTCGAAGTCAAAATGTCGTCGGTCGTGACTCTCAAGTATAGATAGGGGGAAGTACAACCCGAGGTCATTGCAAAATTCATCACGTCAATTTACAATCTTCATTTGACCTATTGGACCTAAATTGGACAAGTCATTTTTTCCTAAATTGGGGCAAATTTTTAACCAGTCAATTGCGTCATTTTGCTTGTCAATTGTGTTGCAAAAGTCGTTTGCGTCACTATTCTTGCACATGTGTCATGCAATTGCAATTGCGTCACATGCCTCAGCTAATGTGCGCCAAGGTCGTTCGCGATCAGCCCCTTGTGGGATTCGCGTGCGTTCCCTTTCACGTAAGCTTCATTTGCCCTGGCGGCTGGCGATTGCTTTCACAGCCGATTCGCGTTGTTTCTGGTCACGTAATGCGTAGCAAAAGCAAATGTGGCACACCGCTTTCAAATGTCACGCCAATCCGACCCCCACATGCCCTAGCAATTTAGCGCGTTGATGAAGGCGATTGCAACGAACTACTCAGTCACCAGCCGTGGATTCGCGTACGATTAGATCAGCGATGTTCAATGCAAATTGCACCGCTAATTTTTTTTTCCTAGCCTAAATGCACGAAAAACAAAAAATTGACAAGATTGGGTTAGAATTGCTCCGGATCCCTTTGCTCCTTCGGTCGGCGAGAGGAATGCGAATGCGATGCTTCGGTGTCGGTATTAAGGAACCGGCGACATCTCTTCTCGACTTCTCTCTCCCAAAACTCTAAATTTCCTAAATTGGAATGCTACAAATGAGCAAAATTTCTTAATCAAATCTGCATATTTATGAGCCACAAAAATTTAGGGTTTCTAGGTTTTGCACTATAGGGATGTGTGCGGATGCACTCTTTTGCCACTTTCCACCTAAATTTGGCCCCCTAGATGACCTCGAAAATCATTTCTGTCACCACCATTGAACTCCTGGTTGTCAAAATGACTTATCGGACCAATTTCCAAATTTTTTTAATTTTTTTGAAAATTTGCAAAATTTTCCCAAGGGGGCATACGTCCACATTGCTTTCACCGGGGCATGTTTTGACTGAATTACTTTGACACAATGCGATAAACTGCATTATGTCAAAGAGGGGCAAAATTTAGACACTAAAAAATCTCTTGGTCTACGAGCGTCTTTTTTACATTGTCTTGGCCTTCTTCCTTGTGTAATTAAATAATTTTAATTATTTCCTTTGATCACATTCCTCTATTAATTAAATAATGTTAATTATTTAACTAATTCATTCTCTTGATCTTCGTTCTACTTTGATTAATTAAATAAATTGAATTGCATCACTAACACTCTTTCCTTCAATGAATAAATAATTATCATTTATTTAATTATTTGCTTTTCATTATTTGTCTATAGTTAAATAATTATTATTAATTATTTATCTATTCATTAATCCTTCCGTTCTTCTATAGTTAAATAATTATTGAAATTATTTAATTATCTTTTGTTATTTCTCCACTATTAAAAAATTAATCTAAATTAATTATTTAATCCTCCTTTTCTATTTCCTCTTATTTAATTAAATTGGTTTCAGAATCATTTTAATTAAATGCCCATTTTTCTCTTCTTCCACAAATAAATAATTTGAATAAATTATTCCCCCACTTGGTCAAAGATTCTTCTTTTATGAATTAAATAATTTAATTCCTCCATTATCTCCCCCACTCTCTCTCATTTTCGAATCTCAACCATTGATTGTCTGTGGTCTCCTTTCGATCTTGACCATCCATTTCATAGCTGTCCCTAGCCCACTACTCTATGGCGCATGAATCCTCAACCGTCGATCTGAGTATCTTTCTAGAACTTCAATCTCGTCCGTCCGTTCGAATAGCTTTCTATAAAAGAAGGTTTTCTCCTCCATTTTCGATTTAAAAACCACATATCTCCAATATTCATGCTTATTGTTTGTAGGTACTTGCATACAATGAACTGAGGGCAACTTGCAAAGGCTGTTTTGAGGAGAGACAAGGAAGGTTATTCAACTTCAACATGGGGAGTTTGCTGTTTTATTGCTTTTATTTCATTCCTCTTGTTTGATTGTTCTTTCTTGTTTGGATTTGGATTTTAGCTTAGATTTAGTGCAGTGGTTGTCACTTATCTTTGCTATTTTGAATTCCTATCTTATGATATGATTTGAGTTGTGTATTGTTACGTGAGTAACAATCACAACTAAATAGGGATTTGTGGAGGTAATCTCTCCTTGAATATAGGAGTAGACTCTCCTATATATGTGTAAATTATATTGAGTCGAATAAAAGAAGAATGAAATAAAAAATATTATTATTATTTTGCTCTCTGAAAACCAACAGGCATGCCATGGAAGTCCTAGAGACTATTAAAATGCATATTTTTCTTTACTTCTGTCTATGCAGCTAGTATATTCAATCCTAGAGTTGTAATGTCAGACAACTTAAACAAAATAATCAAGGAAACATGTTAGATGGTTACTAATGAGTTTGTGACCAATTCACCATTGAACCAAGAAGATGAAGAGATTCTACTTTATGTACCTTCAAGATATCTGGTGTTAGAGCATTAGGATATTTCAAGGAGAATGCTGTAACCCGAGGTGCTGGACTGAAACCCATGACTGTCTGTGCAGGGGAGATAAACGTATGGAAACCTGTAAAATTTTCAATTGTTAGAACATTGAAACCTTTCATTTGAAAATTTAGAAATTCTAGATAATGCATTAACAAGCAATTCTTTGTTTATTCCTTTTTAGATGTGGACAACTCGTAATGGAAAAGACACCACTTTGTCTTGTTGGGCAACCAAAAAGCTTCATTCCCTACATGGAAACACCCTCAACACTTGTCAAGACAATCCCCACATCTTCTTGTCTTGATGACAATGCCTGCTTGAATAAGATTCTCACGTGCTTTCTTGGAAAAAAGTTATTTTACCTGTCAAGGAAATCACCAGATTGTAGTACTACTGATATAAACTTTTGTGTCATGGAATGTGCATGCAAAACCACTGCTGTATTTAAAGAAAAAAGTAATTCTTGTTACTTACCTGTATACATAGAATATCTGACAAGCTTCTTCAAAGAATTTGGCCTCTCTAGGGACTCGTAACTTTGAAATCCATGTGGCTCATATTTATTAAACAGAGGACAAATTACCTCTGGGTAAAATTCTAGAGAATAATTTCTTATCAGACAAATGACTAGGTGTTGAGCTACAGGGATGGAATGGGGATTTTGTATGATTAAGCCAGCATACCCTGGCTCAGTTTTTGTCTTTTCAGCTTCACCTCCTTCTCACTTTTATTTTCCATCTCTTATCAAAGCTCTGCCATTGCTTTTCTATTGTATTTTGTTCTGTAGTTAGTATCAAAAGCTTCTTGGTACTCTTTGGACCTGGAGATAATTCCCTAGGAAGAATCCAATTTATCTATATTGCTAAGAGCAAGCATATTCTACAGAAAAATATATTCCATATTTTGCACCAATTCATTGAATGCATAGAAGAGATCAGAGGTAGCTCTGAGATCAGATAACCCAAAAAATGTCATTCATGAAAAGGATGCAATGTGGGAAGCTCCCAACTAACTTACAAGAAAGCAAGTGATGCGTATTTCACAAGTTGGGTACAAATCCTATATCCTCGAGTTCATTCAAGCATGCATCACAAGATTGAATGCCAAGCAAAATTCAAAAAATTTAAATATCAACATAAATGATAAGTGCCAGCACCAAATCCTCTTAGGACCCTGCTTGCCTTGTGTATTTGTTTCTACAGTGGAAATTGCTGCAATAATTTTCAAGTTAATAAATTCAAATTTATGTAAG
>VDFB02122073.1:0-15438 GCA_007258455.2 Sequoia sempervirens
CTAGGCGGTGAATCAGGATGAGATAAGTTTGATAATTTGGGGGTTTTGGTGCCTTTCTTCGCAGACATTAAGACCTTTGTACAAGATGACTTTGAGAATACTGCTACATTCTCCACTTTGATCCAGAACACGCAGGACTCCTTAGCTGCTTGGAGAAAATCTTGTACGAGGCACGAGCATTCAGTCACGGTGTTAGAGTTTCAGTTAGATTGTGTTCCACCGATTTCAGCTCAGGAGGTTGAGGCCGTACTTAGCAGATTTGTTGAGTTGGCAGTCAGAGAGAAGGCAAATGGGAACACACTACTGGACGAGGATCTTCTAGAAGACTGAATATGGAGCATTTATTACCTTTTCTATTTTTGGGAGTGAGTGGGAATCTTTGATTCATTTAATGTACCACTCCCTATTCTGGCAGTTTTTAGGGTTAGGGCTGAGGTGGCACGATTCTGGCCACTCTATTGATTGTAACCCTAGCCGTCCTTTGGGACTTGGCTGGCTATGAGGGGAGTCCCCTCGTTTTGCTTAATTCATTAGAGAATTAGATTAGACATTGGAATAGTAGCAGACGTTGAGAGAGCATTAGCATTAGAGCTAGATAGTGTAGCATTGTAGAGCATTTTGCATAATTTGGATAAGAAAGAAAGTTTTCCCTTTGAAAACTTTTGGGGAGATTGTTGTGTAACACTTTTCATGATAATAGGTCTTTTCATTGATGATGGAATTAAGTCTTTGTCATGTCTACTAGCAAGGGTTTCTTCTTCCTTTTCATTATCCAAGTAGCTTAATTTCATGCAAGTAGCTTACTTTGGTGTGTGGTGTTTTATTGAGATAGCTTCGCTTTATTCCATACCACTAGCGGCTTGTTGATGATAAGTTCGCCTTGTGTGGTCAACTGGACATTACATTGAGTTTAACTTCGGTTGTGATTTATATGCTTATATGCGTCGTTGTGATGGTGTATGCATGTTAAGTCATAATTTGAACATCTTTTGCTATTTCCCTTGAAGATTGCACCGATTTTGCTGAGGCTGTCCGACGGAGGCTAGGTGAAATCCGGTTGAAGTCTATTGAAACAAAGCTCCACATATCCTACATTTAGAGTAGCATATAAATTTCTTAGGCTTTATACCCCTTTTACTTTCCGTACATTTCTGATTAGTTTTAGGAAAAGAACCACATTGCCAAATCATACACGTGAGAATTCCCCTTCAAAATCCTACGTTAGCTGCTAACTGTGAAAAAATCTGAACAATTATGTAAGTCCCCTCGTAAGAACACAGCAATACACATCAACCAAACTGGGTCTATTCGCACTTAAGGAACCTTGGAGTTGAACGTGTGATCTATCTCGCAATCTTAGCACACGGAATACTTTGATCAAGAGAGAACAGAGTAGCCCTAAACTATTTTTGTTCTGCTGTTTGGTGCGGTCATAAAAAACACATCAACAAGTACCACCTATCTTAAAATGGTTGATGAGGTCAGGTCTTGGAGAGATGCATCAAATTGTGGGAGAACTTTCAGACTTGCCCCTTTGGTTTCTAGATTGTGCATTATTGATGAGTGATTATTCTAAAATGCTGGTCATGAAAGGTTCAAACTTTGCATTGATGGTTGCAGCTGATTACATGGGTTTGTGTGCTCGAGACTTTCACTATGGCTCTTGGAGATATGTTGGGAATTCTTCCCAATGTGTTGGAAATTATTTGCGGTTGGGAATTCATGCTTGGAATTCTCAACATGGCTTGATGGAGATTGTTGCAAGTAGAAAAAAGGATCTTTGGAGAGATAAGGATTCAATTCTCAGAATCTTTGATGCTGCCCCCATCTTTACCAATCATTTGATGATTCCTTTGGTTCATCTATTGGTGGATTGGAGAGATACTTCGAACAAAAGATGGCTTAATGATGGGTTGGAGTCTCTTGAGGGGATGTTTCTAGCCTTGGGCAGAAACAGTTGTGATATTATGGACGCTGATTTCCAGTGTCAGAATAGTTGTTCTACTCTTTGTATGCTGATTTTCCTAAAATCAGACTTTAATTGGTTTACTTCAGATGTCATGGGCAGCTGGTATACTTATTTTTTCTCTTCACAATCTCTTATCAATGATGGTTTTTGGTCCCAAAAGTGGGAAATGATGTTTCATAGTGATTTGGATCAGTTTTGGATGGTGTTCAAATTATTTTTCAGTGATCATCTTTGTTCAATCTCTAGCACTAGTGTTAGGGGCAGCGAACCTTTGCTTGATTTGGTTCAACTTTTTGAGACTTTGGGGGAGAGATTGGTGGAAGTTTTCAGAGTTTTTCTTGAATATGTCAGAATTACTCAGAGGAGGCATTATACATCCTTAAGGAGCTTTGAGGATGCAGTTGCTATGACTTGGCAAAGAGCTGTTTTTTCCTTTGCAAATAGCTATGATGGAATCACATTTGCTGTTGTGATTTGGTTTGATGCTTTGAGGAGTGATGTTGATGAGAATATTTTTGAGTTGTTTAGATTATTCTTCTTTGTTCTCAGAATGGTGATTGACATTGACATTGCAGATGTTAATTCCTCAGAGTTTATTGAGCATGAGACGCTGCTAGATTTTGATTCAATTCCTTCTATGTTGTTCGACTTGAATTTCAGGCATGTTATCACTTTGAGGTTGCAAGGATGGTTAGTGCAGTTTTGGTGCAATGATTTCATTTGTATGATCAGAGTAGAGCAGCATCAGCATGGTGGGGTTTTTCAGAGATGGACATGGGACCCCGGGATCCTATATGTTTGGTGGGATCAGTTTGGAGTGTTGTGGCATTGCTTGAGGACAAGCAATTTTGGGAAGGGTGGACTGTAATGTCCCCATTTTAGCCATACAATCTTCTGTGACTGATAGCCTATTTCTGGAAATCCATAGGCTTGTTGAGGTGAAATTAGGGTTTCCTTGTTTGGAGTTTATGGCATTTCTAGGTATTTACTATTTTTAGTAAATACTAATTTTAAGCGATGGGTTCGGTTGTCGACTTTCATTAAGTCTTGCTTCCACTCAGTTCGCTACCTATTTGGTTTTAGGGTAAACTTACTATTTTGGCGTGGCTATTTTAGTAAGTCTAATTTTGGCGATGCTTCATCATCAATGATTCAACTCAAGTCATCTTATTATCCATCAGTCTAGTTTGGCTTTGGGTTTGGTTTTCTCCTTGGGTGAGTTTGAGGACTTAGTCAATTTTCATGTCGTGAAGTTGTACCCCATGCCTAGGCTTGAGTGACTTCAAAGTTGTTTTAAAGAGGGGACATAAAGAGGGTCAAGTGAGCATTTAATTATTTAATAAATGCTTTATTTGCAATATGAAATGGATGCCTAAAGGGGAAGTTGAATGATATTTTATTATTTCAAAGTAAAGGCAAAAGTGAAATCCTTTTGGAAGTTGAAGTGATTCAACTTTGAATTTGAAGAGTTCTTGTTGCTTCATTTGCCAACAAAAGCTTATATATTGTTGTTGTTTGAAGAGCTGATTATCGAATGTTTATGCTAATGTTATGCTGTCAAAATGACAACTTGTTTAATACTTCGAGGGATGCTTACCTCCTAGTTCCAATCCAATTTCGTGTTTGAAAGACAACACCTAGTTGGTCTTATTGCTGCTTCTCAATCAGACTAGCAGATTGTGCTTCAAAGTTGGTGAATTTTGGTGAGAATTTCAGTTTTAATGTTGCTGATGTATATACAGCTGAAGGTGTTTTTCATTTACAGCTTTTGATGTGAATTTATTTTGGTTATGGGTATTTGATCCTTGCAATTCTATGCTAATAGCGATCATATTTGGAGAATTTCAGAATTTAATTCCAAGTATTTGATTTTTAGCAAGAGAAATCGCCCCTCTTGAGGGCCGTACCATCTTGAGAGTGCTTTGGGATTCGTGCAAAATAATATCATGAGTTTTGATGCAGTTTTGTGGTTTGAGTTTGGGCGCCTATCCTCCAAAGAGACTTTGCATTTCGTTTCATTCAATTCAGAGGTATATTGAAGGAGTTGTGATCATTTTTATGAGTTTGCTGTTTGCTGATAGACATTTCCAGATTGCAGATTTTTATATCAGACTTGTTAGTTTTTGATATAATGCTGGTTTGAGTTCAATTCTTCATCTTATATCATTGTAAATGTTAGAGGAAGTGATACTCTAACTGTTTAATGTTCTTGGAAGATTATCTATTCTATTTGCAGCTGTTCTTATTCTTTGTAAAGCTAGTTAGTAGTACTAACAGCTCTTCCTTTACTTGCTGCAATTTTATATCTGTTTTACACTCCCACAATTGAGTGGTTGAGTTTTAGAATAAACTTATATCTTGTTTGTAATTTCCCCCCACGTTATAAGTGGTTGTGTGGACAGTATTCCCCCCACGTTAATAAGTGGAAGAGTGGATTTAAAGGCTGGCTTGCTGCCTAATAATTGTTGTAAACTCACCCACTGAATAAGTGGAGTATTCCCACCACTTTGTGGATGCCCGCCGCAGCGGATGAATTGTTTTAATTGTAATCTTTTCCCCCCACTGTTTGGTGGTAGTGAGGAAATGTTTTTCATGGCTGGTTATCCGCCTATCAGTTTCTAGTTTTCAAATTCAACACTCCGTCATATGTTAGCACCTCGCCCTCAGTGGGATCTTGAGTGCACATTCTTGACGTTGAGTAGTTTTCATTTCAAGTTCAGATTTCTATTTGGAGCTAACGCTAACCGAGTTGATTAAGTGCTGGTTATGTGTGTTAATTCATCGAAAAAAATTGGTTAGCATATTTCAGAAACTTCACCAAATCACGCCCACACAACGAATGCAAGCTCAAAGATTGGCAAATAGATGGTTCGTGCAGGTTTGAAAGAGGTTTGATATACAACTGTTGTAATTCAAAACAACCATGATGAATCATCAAACTCCCTCCAAACCACCAAAGATCACCTCCTAACCACGTCCAAAATCTTTGCAAACATTCACCAAAACATAAATCCCAAAATCTGCAATCAAAATACTTTGAATTATCTTATTTTTGAAACCCTGGAACTAGAACTCTATTGAAGACAATGTGATTCTTGAATAGAACCACTCTAGTAGATAGGGATTATCTTTTAAATCTGAAACTAGGAATCAAATGAAGGTTTTCGTCCTCAAACGATTTTTGAAAGAATTCGCAGGTTCAATCCGAAAACATAACAATATGTGTAATCTTCAACATATCCATATGAGCCCCCAACACGTCCTTTTATAGCTTTTTGAGTTGTTTTTTTGAGAAAACGCTTTTTGTATTTTCACTACTTTTTCAAAAAAGTGTTTTTTCTTTTTTGCTACTTTTTCAAAAAAAAAACACTTTTTGCTTGTTTTCCCAAAAAAGCATTTTTTGCTTTAAATTAAAAAATGCATCATGTGCAAACATTTAATCACCTTTCCAACGAACTATTACTCTAAGTTGTCTTTTAATTATTTCTCAACATTAGACAACATTAGTGAAATATTAATTAAATAATTTAACTCACCCAAGTTGCGGAAAGTATTGCAACGTCATCGAAATCCAATTCTAACCACACCATGATGAAACTAAAGCAGTAGGAAGATGATTGAAATCAACTTGGTGGCTTTATAAAAATAGCCTACTCCTCCACGAAGTTTGGAGAGCACCCAAAAAGTCAGAAATCAATTCCGAAAGCATCTAAGGATCCAACTAACCAACTAGACTCAAACCCAAGCACAATTGTCTACAAGACTGATCAAATGTTTCTCCAAGAAAGTTGGAGTTCTCCTTCACTAACCATTTAACCTCCGGAAGACTTGGAAACTAGCTAAATGTGCACAAATTGGCTAAGCGCCAAAAGGGAACATTACATCCATGCATGCAAACCATTTGATATAATACTCATTGGGTGGAAGTGCAAAAATTGGGTGAAAAATCAGTAAGAGATTTTACACCTTAGAGCTAATCTAACAAGTCATTTCAATAAGGAATAGGACATCTATCCTTCCTAGTGATCTTGTCCAACATCCTTTTGTCAATATAGAGGTGCTAAATCCCATCCTCCATTGGCAACAATACAATTAGATTATAGGGTGAGAAAATAGCTCATATATGAATCTATTGTATTAATATTTGAGTCTATTATAAGATTTCATTATTCACCAAAATAGGATGCAAATATAAAGGAGTACTTGACGGAGGAGACTCAGAGATGAAACCTATAGAATGCTTTACCTAACAACAAAGTGGTGCTCTTTTTGATGCTTTGAACCTATCATCATATTCTACCATTATTCATTCCAATTGCCTATAATGTGTTGGTTGGATGTTAGCTCTACTTTGGACTCATATCCAAAGTCAGACAAAGAATTGTAGTCCTTTTCCTTAAGGTCCAAAATAAGAAAACAAAATGATGAAAGATACATATATTCCATTTCCTACTTCATTCTATGTTGTGTGAGCATAAAAGAAGAAAACATAAAATAATAACAAAGAAATATATGGTATTGATTAGGACAAACTCACAGCAATGGAGCAACATGAGAAATTTCCATTATGAAATGATAATATATTACAAATTTATCTCTCAATCTCTCACAATCCTATTAGATCTCTTTGAACATACACATAGAAGCTTGTGTATGACTGACTATAACTTCTTTCCAACTTCTTTTCGTTTTCTGTTTTCATTATTCTAAAGCCACCTAATTACACTTGATGAGATTATATGTACACACTTCACACTTCATATTACATTATTTCAATGATGTCATTTGTACACTATTATAATTACATATACTCAAACCTTACATCCCTAACAATAATCCTAGAATAAAAATGTTGTCTCGCCGCAAGGAAACAAAATTCTGAGCATACATGATAGGCAACATAAAGATACACATCAAAATTTCACATCTCTGCAACACTTCACTGCTCTATACCTATTGGAAAACACTAAGGGATTTTTCGGTTGCAAGGAATTGAAATATTTAGGTTCCATATTAGACTTAAACAAGTTAAGAATAAGAGAAAGGTGTGGCAAAGAAGCATTATGAAAGTTGAATGTGAGTTCAAACAAGAAATTTTCAAGAGATTGGTTTCAATAAGCATCATGGTTCAAAATGGTATAGAATCAGAAGCTAGTAGACCTGAGGAAATTGATTTACTTTCTCAACCAGAGAAGCTTCAGGACAAGAAGAATTCCTTAATGCAGCTCAAATCTAGAGTTCTATGGATGAAAAAAGGTGATGCAAACTCTAAATTCTTTCACAAGGAGGTGATTGCTCACCATATGAGAAACATAATCTTTGTTATAAAAAGAGAAGGTGAGGATAATTCTATAAGAAAGGCTGCGATGGACTGTTTTCAGCCTCTTCTTCTGAGGATGATTGTGAAGGAACGGTTGAGCTTATCCAGCCTCTCATTTCAAATGAAATGAATGAGCAGCTAATAAAAGAAATAACTAAGAAAGGCTGTGACGGACTGTTTTCAGTCTCTTCCTTCTGAGAATGATTGTGAAGGAATGGCTGAGCTTATCCAGCCTCTCATTTCAAATGAAATGAATGAGCGGGTAGTAAAAGAAATAACTATGGATGAGCTAAAAATGTCATTTTCTCCTTCTAGCTTGACAACTAGTCAGGTTCAGATGGTTTCCAGGCTAATTTATTTCATGGAGTTTGGGAACATATTTCTGAAGATCTGCTCCCCATGGGGAAGAATCTAGAACTTCTAGTAAGGTACTACTGGCTCTCAACTTTACCTTAATTGCTTTTGTTCTGAAAGAAGATGATGCTTGCAGATTTGATAGATTTAGATCTATTTCTCTTTGCAACTTCTCTTATAGAATTATTTCAAAGATTACGGTGGCGAAGCTGCAATCTTGGCTTCCTAGCATTATTTCAGAGGAGTAGCGAGGGGCAGTCAAAGGTAGACAATCCTTGATGAAGGGATTGTTGCTCAAGAAGTTATCCATTCAACAATCAGTGCCAAAAGGAGAATTATGATGCTTAAAATTGACTTTGCCACTACCTATGATCATCTTAACCAAAAATTCCTTCTTATAGTGCTCCACAAGATTGGCTTTTGTGATCGGTGGGTTAGTTGAGTGGAAGGGTGCATTTGCTCCAGCTCTCTCTATTTTGGTTAATGTTACTGTGACTGATTTCTTCAAGACTTCTAGAGGAATTAGGCAAGGCTGCCCTCTTTCTTCAGCTTTATATGTCATCATGGTTGACAACTTAAGCTACATGCTTAAGCATGCTAAAGTGCAGGGCCAGATTAAAGGTATGCTGATTACTTCAAATGTGGTAAACTCTACTCGCTCTCAGTTTGTTGATGGTTATGCTTCAGTGGAAGAAGCCAAACAATTGAAGAACATTATTGCTAGGATTTTCTTAGCCCCTATGGTAAATATCAATGCAGGGAAGTCCATTTTGCTTATAATTGCTCTATTGTGCATACCAAGAACTCAGCTAAGTTACCAGTACGTTTTTGGGTTTGGGTATGGGTACGAGATTCCGATACGCGGATTTGGTCAAAAAAAAATTTGGGGTTTGGGTACGGTTTGGGTACGTTAATACAAAAACATATAAAAATCAGAAATATATACATATTTGCAGCAGTTATTAAGTTTAGAATACACCACCATATTAATAGTCAAATAACATAGCAAAAATACACCACCACTTTCATAGTCAAATATTAAAATATTAGTGATACTCGAATGTCATGATATAAAATTATAAATTAAAGTTCAAACATAAAAATGTCAATTGTTTACAATCAGCCATTATTGATCATTGATCAATCTGAATCATATGAGTCATCAAAAAAAGCATCATCAGCATCATTAGATGCTACATTTTGTGTAGAACCACAAACAGCATCAGTGGCACTCGCACAAGCACTCCCACTAGCACTGACACTACCACTCTCATGCTCATTAGCTGCCTAAGCCTCAGGTTCATAGTCATCATCAATATCAAGTGCAGAAGTGACTTGTGGATGCATCCAAGTCAAGAAGCTCTGGCTCAATATCCCACCTCCTTGAGTCTCCTTCTTTGTAGGAACTTTGTTTGTGTGTAAGTAGGTGCAAATTTGAATGCACATACACCAAGTCCTCTATCTTTTTTGAATGCAGCCTATTGCGCTTTATTGAGTGGATGGAGTATGTGCTCCAATTCCTCTCAAAAGAAGATGAACTAGCAACCTATTAAGACCAAATTAAATAGCTAAGAGTTTGACTATAAATTTAAATTTACAAGATAAAAGAGTTTGACTATAAAACTTACTTGGGATAAAAAAATTATTTCAAGAGGTTGGAGGTGCGTGTATTCTTGGCCATGGAAGTACCACCAACTATGAGCATCCACCCTGAACTTGTCTCGAAGAGCATCAAGAGCACAACCACTGAAGCATGCAAAACCCATGAACTCAGCCCTCATGCGATCATGTTGGTCACGATTAGTGAAGAGTCTACAAAGTGCTGCATTGTACCCTTGAACCACTTCAGCATCTCTGTATGGAGCAACTCTTGATGAAGTGGCAAGTATCCCAGCACTATAATATTTGGGACTCAATGCAAAAGCGAGAAGATGCAACAGAGTGGTCATTTTGTTCCATCTATCTACAATAATTTCATGTAGCTCTTTGAAGAACTTTTCTTCACGATCTTCCTCTTTTGCATTGATTTCATCTTCTCAATCATTGAGTTGATACCATCATATACTTCGCCCAAACAAGGTCTATCCATGTCAGTGTAACGGATCATGCTCAATATGGGCTCAGTGAAACTAACGAGATACTCAACACGATCCCACCAATCATCATCTAGGATCCTTTGCTTAACCCTATTTGCCCTTTCAGTGCTAGAATGCCTCCATACGGACCAATTGGGGTTGATGACCATATTATAGAGTGCCTCACGAACCTTCATAAGTCGTCTCAACACAATTGTGTTGGAGGCAAAACAAGTCTCAGCAACCTCTTTCAAAATCAAAATTAAAATTAAAATATAATTTAAATTTATAAAATCAAAATTTAAAATTAAAAGAAAATTAAAAATATTGAGAATTTCAATTAACTTACCTTCAACAACTCCAATTTTGAGAATTGTTTAAAGATGCCTTGTGTCATATGGTGGTTTGTGATAAACATTTGGATGTCTTCAGCCTCAGCATACACCTATTTGATCCACTCAATTTTGGTTCCAATTTTCTGTAGCATTAGATTGAGGGAGTGGACAGCACAAGGTGTCCAAAAAATGTGTGGATACTTCTCCTCAATCAATAACCCAACAGCCCTACAATTTTTGGCATTGTCAATTACAACTTGCACAACATTTTGATGGCCCACTTCTTCAATAGCTTGACAAAGGATGTTAGCAATAAATGGACCATCCTTCACCTGTCCTTCACAATTCACTGCTCTCAAAAACGTTGCCCCTTTAGGGGACATGGCAATAACATTGATCAATGAGGGATTTTTGCATCTTTCCATCCATCAAAAACAATGGTCACCCCTGTTTCAATCCATGAACCCCTTATGGGCTTCAAAGAGTTTGCTACATGTTTCACCTCTTTCTCCAATAAGATGCCACACACCTTCTCAAAACCTGGGCCCTTATACCCCTTTGGAGCTTCATTAATAGACTTCACCATTTTTTGCCAATATGGTGAACGAACAACGTTTAATGCCAATCCATTGGCATAGACACATCTTGCTATGTCTTGATCAGCAATCTCTCTTGCCTCATTATGAAATGAAGCTTCCAGTGGTCCCTTAGATCTTTTATTTGAAGAGGGCACAATTTGCTCTTCAGGGATGGACATAAATGGATGGCTTTCTGTAGATGGCAAATGAGAAGGCCGTGTAGGGGGCTTCATCAATCGAGATCCTTTCTTCAAAGGATGGCTTGTTTTAAGATTGGCTGCTTTTTGTTTTGCTTTTTCTTGCTCAACAATATATCCCAACACTATATGATCTGAAAGGCCTTTGCCATCTTCACCTGGACAAGCTTTGATGCCTAGTTCATGGATCTTACACAAGTGCCCTTTCACTTGACTGTATGAGCTCGTATATTGAACATGGCAATGACTACAAATCCAAACATATTCTCCACCACCTGGAACTTGTTGAACCATTTCTACATATTCCAAAGGGGAGAGGTTTTGTTTATTTTGAAACGAGATTGTTGTGAGCCTGAGGAGTTAGAAGCGGTTGCCATTGTAATACCTAAGGCACAACACATTGAAATAATTTTGGTATTGAAACTAAAAGACTTAATTAATTTCAAAAAACTGAAAAAATTGAACATGTGTTATAGACACTTACAAGAATGAAAACAAAACAAAACAAAATAGTTCATTTGTTGTAAAAAAAATGTAAAAAAAAAATTCAAAAAGCTTCAAAAAAACCAACCTCTTTTGAAGAAATCTTGCTCTACGATCTTCTTGGCAATGAATAGACACTTGCAAGTGCTGAGGAATAGCACAACAATCAACTTTGAACAATCTACGATCAGCCATCAAGTCTATTCAAGTTTGTGCAAGCAAGAGAGAAAGTTCAGCAATGGAGGCAAAAAAACTTGTTTTTCATTCACAAATTGTTAAATGAGAGTGGTTTTACCTATTTGATGTGTTTGGAGGCAAAGATTAGGGTTGGAGTCAATATTTTATTATTTAGAAGTCAACTTTAAGTCAAAAATAAAAAATAAAAAATGTCAAAAACGTGACATTTTCCGCAGCCTGGGCATTGGAACGAAGAAATTTGGCCCGGGTTCATTTCGGGTACGAATGTTTGTACCCTAGGCGTTTCCACAAACTGAATTTTGTATCCTGGGCGTTTCCATAGTCGGATTTTCGTTTCATGGATGATTCTGAACCATACCTATATCGTACCTCATACCAGAACCATACCCATATCGTACGGGAGGCCTCCTAGCCACGTACCGGTAACTTAGCCAAGAAGCTAGCTCAGAATTTTGGTTTTAAATCCAAGCATCCAAACCAATTCTTTACTTACCTTGGTGTTCCAATTGGTCCTTTCAAGCATGCTAAAGGCAGTTTAAGCGAAATCTTGGACAAACTTAATTTGTGGACTAATTGTTGGCTTTCTCTTGCTAGATGGGTTATCTTGATTAAATCTATTTCATCTTCTATTCCCCTTTATCTCACATCTTCCATTGATGCTCCTGTTGGAATTATCAAACTTTTTGATAAAACCATTTGATATTTTTTGTGGAAAGGAGCTAAAGCTCAAGAAAAAAAGAAATTTCACCTTGTAAATGGGATGCGGTGTGCCTTCCAAAATGTTGGGGTGGTTTGGGCATCAAACATTTATCTCTGTTGTCTATGTCTATGGAGCTAAATTAATTTGGATATTGATTTTTGAAAAAGACTCTTTGGGGAGAAAAATCAAATATCTTGGTGGAAGCCCTCCCAAATCTATTCTTGCTGTGAATGGTAGAGCTTCAAGTAGATCTGCTGCTTGGCTGAATATTTCTGCTGCAATTTCTTTGTTTAAAAATGGTTGTTTGTCCTTTGGGACAATGGAAGAAAGGGGATATTTGGATGGATGCCTCAAATTACATGCCTCCTTTAGGAGGCATTTTAGACATCTTTCAGATTCACGATTTCTTTTAGAAACCAAGGTATGTGTAAAGTTGCTGATTTTTAAGAAGGATAATCTTCCCAGTGAGATCAGCGGTTACACCATAAAATTGAGTGAGGACTAGAACCCTAATGAAGGGGAGTTGGAAGTACAATATGAAATCTCTCAAATTCACTAAAAGAAAGAAAAAATCTTATGTGAGAAGCTCTAGGTGATCAAATCTCTTCCAAAATTAATTTCTTTATGTGGACTTTGTCACACAAAGCCATCTTGACGACTGCAAATCTGACTAGGCAGGGTATTTGTGAACCTTCATGTTGTATTGTCTATAAGAGGACTAGCAAAGACATCAATCATCTCTTCATCCAATGTGAGTTTACTCACCAAGTTTGGAATTATGTCTGACAGTTGCTGGGATTCAAAATTGATTCCTTCAATTCAATTTCATGTTGCTCTAAGTTTGTGATGGAATGTTTTGATAAATATCCTTTTGAATTTGGGGGAAAATCTGTGATTAAGTACCCGTGGAAAAAATTTCCAAGAGTTATCTGCTGGTTATATGGCTTGAGAAAAATCGTGCTTCATTTGATAATGCCAATGCTAATCCTTTCAATTGTTTTGCTCATGTCTCTGTGATGAACCAAACTAGACTTGACTCAAAACCCCCAAATTTAATCTGGAATTTTCTTTGAAACCAACACAAGGTGGCTGGAAAGGTTTACTCTGATACCACTGTGATGAACCACACTCCGGTGATCCACTCTGCTACCACTGTGTTAATACTCGAACACCACTTATGATGAACCCAACTCACTGCTGATTTGATTTTTGCTCATTAAAGGTCTTATTTTTGGTTTGTAATCTGCTTTCTGTGTTTTGGTGTTTTTGTGGTTTGATGCCAAATGATTTTAATAATTTTCTTACAACCATATGCATATAAAAAACTCAAATTAAACTAACTTATAAAGGTTAACTTCCACGTAACTCCAAACACTAGTTAAGAGACTTCTTACATTACAAAGAGTGCTAAAATCATATATATCTTCATACATTTCGAAAGAGACATCATTTACAACAAAGACAAACTTGCAGCCAAAAATGCACTGTGAACAGTGCTTGCTACAGTACCCGCGGCCACCATAATACACATAAAAATTAACTTACAACTTTCTCCCGCCAAATGATTGAAGAAAATGTTCCCAATACCAAGGGCGCCCCCTTTAGACAAGATAGCAGCAACTAAGAGAAGGCGTTTCTCTTATTTGAAGAAGTTGAAACCCTCAAATAAAGGCGGCTGGCTGTAAGTGAATAAATCAGCTTCCAAACCTTCATAAAATGCAAACCACGTCTTCTAAATGGCGAACGGCAACTCTAGCAGCAAATACCCTTCCATAAGATGCCTCCAACAACTTATAATTAGCAAATTATAGCTCCAAAATGCAGCAACAGAAAATAACCAGCACTTTAGGGTGGTCTTTCACACCTTCAAGATGCCAAATTCCTAACTACAAGCCCAATCCAGGCTTACCCACTGCAGAAATCGGGAAACCCTAGTTTCCTTCTCTCCCAAACTCCACACTTCAAGTTTCAATCAGCAAACATAATCTCAAGTATCAGAAGTTCGAACTTTCTCTTCTCCTTTTATAATTTTCACTTGAAATCACTATTCATTAAAAAACACTATTCACTTAAGTTATTTCTTTTTTCACTTTATCAGTGAATAGTAACAGCAAAATATAAAGTGACCCCTTTAACAAATAGACACATGGTCCCCAAGCCTGAGTAAGTGAAATAAGTGGTGATGAACAATATTTTAAGCTCCAATTACACACCAAACGCGCAAATTCACCACGTCACCGACTCCGGATACCAATACTGCCTTTAACCGACCAAGTGCCCGTTCAAGTGATCCTCTATCCAGACCCATTAGCCTACGAGGATCGACATAATAGGCTAATCCAATGACTCTAATGCTCGCGAAAGAATGGGGACATTACAGTCTCTAAACTCACAAAGATTTTAGTGAAAGTAAAAAATATGTATATTTTGTTTAGCTACCTTACTAAGGAGGAGGGAAAATTAATTTAAAGTCTACAAATAAGAGTCTCTGCGCCCATCATTAACCACAAGGAAAATTCCCTGGAATTCCTCAAGAATTCATACCATTTATTCTTTGAAAGCACTTCTAAAGGTAACCCAAATACTTCTCGGGCTGGGGGGGTTATTATGGATGAGGAAAAAAAAAATTCAACTAATTTTTCTCAAGGATTAGGGAAAAATTCTAACAATGTGACCAAGTGTTTAGCTCTCTCCAAAGGCTTAAAAATCACAAAGGGATTCAAATTTTTGAGAGTTTAAATAGTGATCCACGATTCTATGCTGGTCATCAAGTTTGTGTTAGGTAAGCTGAAAGTTGAAATCTCCTACTTAAATCTATCTTAGAAGAAATCAAAAATTTAATCAAGGGCTTCCTTTTCTTAAAACTTGAACATATGAGAGGAAAATTCAATCAATGTGCTCATTCTCTTGTTAATGAGGATGTCAAGCTAAGCCATGGATTACCAACATGTAGAGCCATGCTCAATTTTCTTTTCTTCCTTTCTATTCTATATTGTTGGTTGCAGTGTGTTAAGTTGAGCCATGGGTTACCATCAAATAGAGCCATGCTCAATTTGCTTTTCTACTTTTCTAATCTATACTGTTGGTTATAGTTCTTTCCCAACCCTTTCAATTCTGATTATTGGATTGAGGTTGGTTGTATTTCTTCTTTTGTTTCAATATAAGTAGCTTTTTTTGGTTTAGAAACAAGAAGGGGTGATGATTGATCTTTCATCAGCTCCAACCCACA
>VDFB02122074.1:0-10552 GCA_007258455.2 Sequoia sempervirens
TCCTACTCATGCAGATGAATGTAAAGTTGTTAAATCAATATAATCTATGAACTCTCTTATCAATCAAAAAAAAAATTGTGTCTAAATTATAGTTAATCTCACTTTGAAAATTTATAAAAAAAAAATGTGACAAAAAATTATGAAATAATATCTACGCACTAGATATTAGAGTTACAAATCTATGTTTAAAATTTTATAATTTTATGCTTTCCATAAATTTTTTTTATGTTGTATAGAATAAATATCACTTTTTAAAAGCATTGTTAACTATAAAAACAAGTCATTAAAAGTTATGTAAAAAAAACTCAAATTATTTTAAAAAAACTTACAATGTACACATGAAATCTCAAAAATCACTAGTTCACATCATCTTCAAATTCTTAACGATTTAGTTTCTATAGGTGTTAAAAAGTGAAAATTTGGTTTAAAATATTGATTTTAATATCCCAATTTGACCAAAAAATGGGACACTATTGGGGGATCATCATATGGTATATTGATCATAAACTCCAATACAAGTTGACATATTCTTGAAAACTTGAAATCTTATGGTTTATGAAATGAAACTCTCAGTTAAAAATATACGTTATTATGAATCTACTACGTATTTGTGCTATAATCAACATTCATTATTTTTATTTATTAAACTAATCTAAATAATTATATCAAATTCATCATTACCATGTGGCAAGTGTTGGTTTATGATCGAATGTCTAACTACATATGATTGTGACCATGTGGTGTCAAAGCCTACAACTAGAGCTAACAAACACAAACCAATGAAAATTATAATTCCCAATGACATCAAATATCTCCACCCAGCCACCATAATAAAGATTGATTATACTTGTCATGTGTAATTCTTTGCACGGTCAAGCAGTACAAGAATTTTTGGATCTAAAAAAGGAATTTGTAATTCTTACCCTCCTTTCTCCAAGAAGATATCCACCATCCAAATCCCTTATATCATGGAACCCCTCTTGATCATAAATTACAATGTGTCACTTGGAGGCTTCTCATGACTCCAATCCTCTCAAGCAATCTCCTCCATTAGTCTCTCAAGTCAACCCTAGCCCTTGATCCTTTATTCCTCAACTCTATAAATGGCTCATTATATGAGCTCTTTTCATATAAGGAATTGGAATGCAATGTTATGATGCTAATTTAAGCACCAACATCCAATTTTTTGCACATCAATTCAACTTGAGCACATCCATACTTTATGTGCAAAAAGATACTTGTTAGTGAGAGATTGTTTGTTGCCTTTCATTTATATGTAATACTTTCTTAGCTCAATCAAATGTTTACAATTAGACATAGAATAGGAACTAGTGCATGCATTCTAATCCATTGATCCAACAATCTTGCCATGAGAATATTTTCTTATTTAGATATCGTTTGGATGGTTTGAAACATATATAAATGACTATTAAAAGCACCTAAAGTATACAGTTAGACAATCATCAAATAATAATTCATCCACCATGTTGAATTTGGGGGTGGTCTTACAATTAAGAAAATATTAAATATATCATGTTGAACAAAATCCACACCTAATGATATCAAGTTCATTGAGATACTACGTATTGCCCACAAAAATGTGAAAATTATATGCATCATGTTTACGCAAGCAAAGCCCATTTTTCTATAGTCATGATTCAGTGCATCCCTCTATAAAATAATCTTGTCACTAAAAGTTTTTGTTAGGAAAATAATTTGTTAGGATGATTTGGAACATACATAAATAATTATTAAAAGTGTCTAAAGTAGGCAAGTTGGACAATCATCAAATGAGAATTGTTCCATTGTGTTGAGTGTGGTCATTTGTGTTGAATGTGGAGGTCATTCTCTAAATAAATTCTTTTTGGATATAGATACTATATAGGGGAAAGGACCTAGTAGTTGAGCATGTTCCAATAGTTGTTAAATAACATTTGTTGATTTAATGCTCAACATTTTTAATAATTTTGTACCAATAGTTGTGACTTTAAAGTTCTTAATGTTGATGATGAGTATCCATAACTAAATGAAACGTATTCCTTAGATCTAAAAGTCAACAAATCATGTGATGCCACATCAACAAACTAATAAAACATGACTTAGTGCACAACTATCGGTCTACCTTTTTTTGGGCCTTTTTTGACACCTCAACAAAATGCATGCTAATGTGGCATCATATTTGATGATGTGGCCTGGAAACCTTAGTTATAAACAAGGGACTTGCCAAGTAACTCGTAAAAAAATGGGAGTGATTTGAAATTTTCAAGTTAAATTTTAAGAAGCGCAAAATTAGGGTATTCAACTATTGGGTCCTCTCCCCTATCATAAGATTTCTTAATAATGATATATCATTCTTAAATTTGTTTTTTTTGCACCTAATGATATCTAGGTTTCTAAGTTTTTTAAGATAGTATTTATTACCTACAAAAAGAGAAAAATACACGCATCATGTTTATCCAGACAAAATTTACCTATGTATTGTAATCCTTTGGTCCAACAATTTTGTTCACCTATTTAGATGAATTGGACAAGTTAAGGTGTTATATAAGATGTGACATAATGATCGTGAACTCAAATCCTATTCTTGAACTCGAAATCTTTTTAGGGAGAGGGGCCCAATAGTCGTGTGGGGTCCAATAATTAAATTGCACCCAATGCGTGCATATAATACCCGATGATACGTTTATATAATGTCTAATAGTTGTGTGATTTGACTACCATAATTAAACAAAATGTATGCTTTTGATAAAGCAAGCAATCATGTGATACCACATCAGCGCTCAACTACTCATGATATAATGCATGAGAATTGGTCTCACTATTTTTTGGGCCCTTTTTTGACACCTTGACAAAAATGCATGCTGATGTGGCATCATATTTGATGATGTGACCCTGAAACCTTAGTTATAAGCAGAGAACTTGCCAAGTAAGCCGCTGTAAAAAATTGGGAGTGATTTGAAATTTTGACGTAGGATAATTAGAAGCGCGAAGTTAGGGTGCACGACTACTGGGCCCTCTCCCCTAGTATGAACCGACAAACACGAACGGCATTTACAGTTCTTGCCGAAGGCGTAGAATATCCTCCACCGGCTACAAGTGGTGATGGTGCGACGCGTGTACTGCTGCGGTCCGGCAATAAAGGCGCAACAATTTCTAAAGATGTGCGGGTGTACCTTATAATCATTTCCCTTTGCTTAAAGTGCAAGCTGTCAGACATTCCAAACAACCTGGATTTTTTATGGGTGGGGGTTGGTGGGGGTTGGTTAAAACGTGGAATGATTCTTTATTGAGTTTTCTTCCAATAGGCATTCATTATGTAAAGTCACTCAAATCTCCTAATGTGCACGTACACCACATTCAAAACTTCTTTATAAGTCTTCTAACCATTTTGCTAAAGTACATATAAATACTTTTCAACTATGGGTTTTTTCTTTTAAAGTAGGTGATAATTACCTATGTGGGTCTTTATAATTTCATAAAGTAAATAGTCTTTAATACCTTTATAATTGGGATTTATCAACCTTTATAGGAGAGAGAGGTTCATAGTGGAGCACCCTAACTTCGCATTTCTCAAAATCTTATGTGAAAATTTTAAATCATTCCTAATTTTGTATAGTAGTTTATTTGGCAACTCGTATGCTTCTATATTTCATTTTAAGGTCACACCATCAAATATCTTGTCACATCTGCATACTTTTTTGTTGAGGTATCCAAGAAGGGCCAAAAAAAAGTGAAACTGATAGTGGTGCACTAAGTTATGTTTTATTGGTGCATTGATGTGGCATCGCATGATTTGTCAACTTGTGTATTTTATGGATAAAAAGTGTTTTGCAATTGGATATTAAGGTGCTCCAATATGAGGCCCACTAAGGACTACTTTTATCCCCACTATTGGACCCTGCTTCACTATGGGCTCCTCTCCCCTAGTGACACATTCATTTTTTCACTTGCATGTGTTTTTTATGTTTTTGTATTCTATATGTCTTTATTGCTTTTGATTAAATTTATGGGGATTGAATTTTTATTTTTTATAGGTAATGAAAAGTTTTTAACTTGTTCTAAACTTCTATTGATTTTGTTGTTCTTAATAGCAAATAAATTTTGTAATTGCACTATATTATACTAGCAATTGCACATTGGTGTGCAATAGTTATGCCGAAGAGGTGTGGAAGGTAAATTAGGGGAAAAAATGGTCTATTTTTTGCATACATTTGCATAATACATGAGGTCAAGCGATAGGCCAATTAGCAAATGATGTTTGTGCAACAAAGGTCTCACTGGAGAAGTGATAGCTTCAAAACAACTATGCATCCACTTAGAAGGATCCAAACACAATTGAAAAAAAACTCTGAATCAGGAAGCTAATAAGGCTTCATTACCTATAGGCTCATGGTATGCTTGCAATACAGAAAGCAAAATCCAGAAATCAAAGATCAGGATCAGATCAAGCGATCAATCAAATCGCGCGGCGAGATCAATCCGACAGCACTCGAAAGAAAGACATTCATCAGGTCAGGCGTCAGTTTCCCTGGATTCACCTAGTAGGTCTTATTCACATGTTAAGTTTACTTAGGTCCTAGGAATCTTTCTAGAAGTCTTAGTGTCATGTGATCTTATCATGTCATTTAATACTTTTTCCTAGGTCATTTAATATTTGATGAGTTAGTTGTCACATGACATAGGATTAAGACACTTGTCATAATCTTGTCTAATCATGTGGCTCATCTCAACTATATAACCAAGGGGGGTCTCTCATACGTTGTATATTGAATTCCATTTGCATTGTTGATAGGAATACAATTTATTCTTATCATATTGATCTTCTCTCTTTGTGCCTTCCATTTAGCCTCTAGATCTTGGTAGATTTTAAAAATTTGAGTATTCTCTTATCTTATATTTGTATGATGATTTGGAGAATCAAAAATACTTAATACAAATATCAAATTCTAGGAGGGTTCCTCTTTGTGCCGTTGTATTGCTTGTTCATTTTGAAGCTTGTTGGTGCAAACTTGAGCTCAACATTGAGTTCACAGTGTTCAAAAAAGTCACTTTTACCTTTTGTTTCTTTCAAACCGGACATATGAGTCCAAAACTATGAGGGTTTGAAATTGAAAAGTGGTTGCTAGATTTTGGAGGTAGCTACAATTTTGGAGCATTTTGGGTCAAATCCAACTTGTCATAGTGTCCAAAAGGCCCAAAAACCCTAAGATCAATTGTCAATTCATCAAAAATTAGAGCACTTCACCTAGAGCCCTTAGAAAAATTCACCCCCCAAGGTCATTTGTATGACTATATGATTGTTGCAATTCGATAGGGTGGTATAGTTGCAAAAAAAAAATTGTTTTATGTAAATTTTTCTAAAATTTTAAATACATATATACAAATTATATTTCGAATTTGTATTTTTCAAAAAAAAAATTATTAAAGTTGTGCATATCAAATACACATTGATTTTGTAAAAAGAAATCGTGAAGGAGCTCTGCAACGGTCATGGAAATCTGCAATGGTCCAATGACCCTAGCCATAGGGGAAGAGGCCAGGAGGGACCCAGGGGCAATCTGAAAGGGAACATTGAGAACATTTGGAAGGAAGAGAGATGGGTCCGCCCTTAGAATAATGCAAAGAATGGTCAATTTCTAGATGGTCAACATCAGGGCGTTCAACGTTTAAATAATCGGGGGCATGCGCCTAGAGGTAGACCAAAGGGTGGTAGCTACATAAATGATGCTTTTTGTAGGCCGCGGCAGCAGGTTGGCGACAATAGAGGTCAAGGAGGTCTCCCATGGATGGGAAGACAGGGTTTTAGAAGAAACCCTAATCGCAAAAATGGTAATGGAGGTTTGGTGTGGCAAAAGAAGTTGCTCACCAAGGAATGGGAGGAAGAAAGGGAAGAAGTCTCAGTTGGGGGTTAGAGACAAAACGTCTCACAATCGTGTAACAAGGAAAAAGGTAGAAGAGCCAAAGTGGTAATTAGCTTAGCTAAACTTCATGTAGAGGTTTTGCACCTAGAAAACCTAGGACTAATAGGGAAATGGTATGGTGCAGACTTCAAATGGGATTATTTGATCAAGTGGTGGAAAGAGCGATGGGGGTCAGATCTGCAGTTCAAAATGCTGCAAAACGACTACTTTTTTGTAACGTGCCCCTCTAGAAGCATAAGAGATGAAATCATCAATGGTGTCTGGGTTCTGGATGGGTGTGGTTTCTATCTGAGACAATGGAGATTTGGTTTTGATCTGTCAACTCATGAGATAGAAACCCTTCAAGATTGGTATTCTCTACTTAATCTTCCTCAGGAATATTGGGCTCCTAGTATATTGGAGGAAATAGGGAACCAACTGAGCACTTTTGTTTGTGCAGAGGAAAGGAAGCTAGAAAGGAAAAATCAAAATTATGTGTGAATGTGTGGAGAACACACTAGCTCAGCACATCTGGGGAGAGATTGAACTTATAACAGATTATGGGTGTTGGGCTCAGAAGTTGGAACGCAACACTTTCACTCGAAATAATCCGGTTCATTCATTGGGGTGCAAGTGCTCAAAAGCTGAAAAAATAGAAAATTTGGTTCATTGGCGGCTTCAAAAGATTCTCCTAGGCCAAAGGATAGGACAGCAGGGGAGGATGTTGCATTCAACACACCTCCAAAGGCAAGGGTTTCGAAACAATAGTCTAATGCATTTGGGAACTCTCTAGTATCCTCAGCAGTGGCTTGTTTGCTAGATGAGAAAAGCCCAATTTTAGGTTCAAAATCCATTGAGGTGGAGGAATTCTAGGAGTTGTAGTCGGATCAGGGGGAGCAAGATACGACTCTAGAAGAGAAGATCTTAGAAACTTTGGAGCTCTTGGAAGGAGATTGCCAAAATGTGGAATTTGACTCCCTGATAAAAGTGGGGAAGGAGTTGGTGGAATTACGGTGGCGGCTAAAGAAAACTTAGGGGATTTGGATGAAGGTTTTGAGTCAGGAGGCTTGGAGAAGGTGGTGTTGAAAGATGGGGTAGGGAATATGGAACTACTTAGCCCGCAGTCTGGCAAAAAAAGGAAGCTTTTTGAAGGTTCAGCTGCAGCTAAAACTAAGTTAGGCATTCATCAGAGGGACATTTTGAAATCATCACTAGACTGTGGTGAACACAAAAAGAGAGGCAGAATCCCTAATCAAGAGAAGAGGAAATTGGATGGGGATGCTTGTGGCCAAAAAAAGATAGACATAATGATTAAAGTAGGGAAGGGTGATACCCTTCCTGAACAACAATGAGGCTCTTAACTTGGAATGTTAGGGGCTTAAACTCCCCTAACAAATGGAGCCTTATCAGGTGACATCTAGTAGTAAGCGAAGCAAATGTTTTTCTTCTTCAAGAAACAAAACTAGGAGTTTCAGATCTGGTAAATTTTGGTAAGAAGTTGAAAGTGTGGAAATGGTTTGGAGTGGAAGCGGAGGGTGTTTCAGGTGGTCTAATAATCACTTAGAAGCCTCAATATGTGTTAGTGGAGAGCCTAAACTCGAGTCGCCATTGGATGGTTTGTAGGGTAAGGAGTTTTCTCTCAAATCTTCAGCTTTGTCTAATCAATGTGTATGGCCCTTCCTTGAGCATTCAAAAAAGGCAGGTTTGGCTAGAATTGGATGGGATTCTTGGTGGGTTGGCTCAGAATTTATGCATTCTTGGGGGCGACTTCAATACCATTCTTCAGCAAGAGGATAAGAAAGGAGGCTCCGGGAAAATGTTGCAATCTCATTATGATTTCTGAAGTTTTGTGGAAAGGAATGCGCTATTGGAAATCTCAATAGGAAATGGTTGTTTTACTTGGACAAACTGAAGGAAAGGGTTTGGCAGCATTGCGAAAAAATTGGATAGATTCTTCTTTAAAGGAGATTTGTGGCTCTTCCCCTTTACCTTTGAAAGCAAAATTAATCTGGGGGTTGGTTCTGATCATTACCCAATGCAGCGCCAGATTGAAGGTGAGAAGGCCCTGGTGCGTTGTCCCTTTAAATTCAAGATGATGTGGTTTAAGGGCTCTCAAGTTATGGAAAATATGGAAAAGTGGCAGAAGGAGTGCTCCCCGGGGGGATCATGTATGTTCAATGTGGTCACAAAACTAAAATATGTGAAACAACAGCTTAGGCAATGGAATAGGGAATGTTTCAGGAACATTTTTGCCAAAAAATTACAAACAAAAAGTGAGCTTGCTCTCCTTGTAGAAGAAATCTTGACTAAAGGGATGGACGATGTTTGTTATAAGAGAGAACAGGAGCTTTCCAAGCATCTAAATGAGATTCTAGCAAAAGAGGAGATCTTTTGGCGACAGAAATCCAGGGAAGTCTGGCTAAAAGCAGGAGACCGAAACTCAAAATTCTTCTACAATTCCACAAAGGCAAGGAGGGAATAGAATAAAATCTCCTGTATCAAAGATGCGGATAGTAGATTGGTGGAAGATGTTGCAGAAATAAGAGCCTCTACAGTTTCGTACTTTCAGAACTTGCTTAATGATTGGGATGGGTCAAACCTTGAAGCTCAAAATGCCTCATTGAATGCCATCCTGAAATTGATATCCCAAGCTCAGTTGAAGGTCTTAAATTCTAACTTCACTGAAGATGAAGTGAAGGAGGCAGTCTTTGAAATGCAGCCAGAGAAAGCTCCTGCCCCGATTGGGTTTCCTGCAACATTTTTTCAAAAATGTTGAGAGTTCGTGGGAAGGGATGTTTGGGAGGCGCTAGAGTATTCCAGAAGCTCTAAAAGTGTCCTTAAGGAAGTCAACAACACCTTAATTGCTCTCATTCCAAAGAAGGAGAAATCGGATTCTTGGGAAGACTTATGCCCAATCTCTCTTTGCAATACACTCTACAAAATTCTAGCCAAAGTGGTAGGTAATAGGATAAAGAATATTTTACCTTCGATCATTTCTGAGGAGCAAACATGATTTGTTCCCTATTGATCAATCCTAGATCATGGGGTAATTATTGCTCAGGAAGTCATCCACTCGGTCCATAAACTAAAAAAATCGGTGATGCTTTTGAAGCTGACATCAAGAAAGCTTATGACAGAGTGAATTGGAGATTCTTGTTTAAGATAATGGAAGATTTCAGCTTTCAAAAGGATTGGCTAGATTGGATGTTTTAGTGGGTAGCTTGCCCGCAATTTTCTATGCTGATCAACGGCTCTCTTGAGGGTTTCTTCACTACATCCAGAGGATTGAGGCAAGGGGACCCTTTATCTCCATTCTTGTTTATCATAATGGCAAAAGCTCTGGGGAGGACGATTGAAAAAGCAAGAAGGAATAATTGGATAGAGGGTCTACAAGTTACTAGCAGTCTGCCTAATATTACTCATCAACAGTTTGTGGATGACACAATGTTGTTCGGTGTTGCCTCGACTAGGGAAGCGCAAAGGTTGAAAGGTATTTTAAAGGATTACTTCAAGGCTTCAGGGTAGGAGGTGAGTAAGGCCAAATCTGAGATTTTTTTCTTTAATATTAGCTACCCTTGTGAAATTCAAATCTTGAGAATTTTAGGATTCAAGAAGGGTCAATTACCTTGTAAATACCTAGGTCTCCCACTAGCTAAAGGAACTCAAAGTGGAAATATTTGGAACTCCTTGGTGGAACGTTGCAAGAATCGGATTTCATCATGGAAGAATAGATGGCTCTCTTGGGCAGGCAGACTAATAATGTTGAAATTTGTCATCTATGCTCTTCCTCTATTTATGATGTCTTGCCTCCAATTATCAGTTGGTTCGAACAAGAGCTTGAATCGAGTGATGAAGGATTTATTTTGGAAAGGTAACTCCGATTAGAAGAAATTTCCCCTCATAAAATGGCAAAAGGTTTGTGAAAAACGTGAAAGTGATGGTGTTGGTCTGAGGAATCTTATTTTGCAAAATAAGGCGTTGGAGGCAAAGTTGGCTCGGGTTGTTCACTCCCGTCCTGATTTGAAATGGGTGAAGATAGTGAGAGAAAAATACTTGAAAGAAGATCCCTATTGCTTCTTGGTGGTGAAATCTTTACCAATGGGATCCTGTATATGGAATTTTATCAGGTACTCCAGAGATCCCATTACCGACTTTCTCACATGGGAAATCAAAGATGGGAAAAAGGCTCTCTTCTGGGAGGATTCTTGGGGAGGGCATCCAGCCCTGGCTGAAAACCCTGTGCTTAAACAAGTTAGGGAAAGAACGGAGTATGCTTGGGGATCGAAAGTTTGTGATTATATTGACCTCTCAGATTCTTCTTCGGAGGGTCCATACGTGTGGAAATCAGTGATGAGTCTGAATCTTGAAGTTCAGGAAATGGAAGCATTTGAACAAGATTTGGAAAAAAGAAGGATTTGGTGTAGGCAGGGAAAGGACTGTTTGAGATGGGATGCGTCTCCTAGTGGTGTCTACTTAGCTAAAATTGGATATGCCATCCTGTCTTCTTCATAGGCAGGAAATTCAGTGATCCCAACGAGATTATGTTGGAACAAAGCATGTCTCCCAAAAGCAAGTATTTTCACTTGGGCAGCGGCGCAAGGCAGAGTTCTTACTAGGGAAAAATTTATCAAAATGGGTTATCACGGACCGTC
>VDFB02122075.1:0-35553 GCA_007258455.2 Sequoia sempervirens
TATAAATTTAAAGTTAGAAAAAAAAATTATAGAATGAATATGCAACTTTAAAGAATGTAAAGTACTTAAAATGCTTAAAAATTAAAAAATTAACATTTTAAAGTAAAATAGATGTTGAGAAAATCAAATATTAATTATATTGATATTTGATGTCATCATCGTGATATAAATAATTAAATTTTAAACAATAATCACCTGGAGATGGCTCATAGAGTCTGGGAGCGGAATGCCAATTTTTTTAAAACATGGTATGGAGTTCCTCAAAGATGACTATATTTTCAATCAATTGATAAAACATCAATGGATTTACACATCTTAAGCCTTTTTGTTTCTCTTTGTAGTTTGTACTATTACCTTTTGGGACTAGATAACGGAGTTTTCTGCTACAAAAAGACATGTAATTTTTAATGCAAAAAAATAGAAAATTACAAGTGTATTATTGTATTTCTTTAGATATTTAGCTTTTGTCAACCACTTATCTGCACTTTAGGAAGCCTAGTGTAATTATATGATATATCTGAGAAACCTCTATAGGAAGTTTCCCAATAATCAAGGGGTGATTCTAATAGATGTAAGAGATGCAAAGAACTTCACCTTAAGTCTCTTAATGCCTAGAGACATTCCCATATGGGCCTTCAAGATTGGGACGTATGTCCATGATGTGAGACAAGTCTACTAAATGAGGTTAACTATGCAATAAAGAAAGAAGTAGAGGAAATATCAGCCATGGCCCATAGAAGAAATGAGGTTGATTAAACAAGTTTCACAAACGCCAAACAGAAATAAGCTCTATATTGGACCTGCAAGAGCAGCAACAACAATAAGTTGGAAAGAGGTTAGCATTGTTATTCTAATTAATTTCAGATTTTGGCAACTGTATATAGGACAGTTCTGAAATTTTTCCTCCAACTTGATGGAAAAAGTGAAACAGGGATCTGGAAAGAAGAAACAAAAGTGAATGTAATGTGAATGATATAGAAGATTCTGCTCATTGACCTACTCCAGAACAGGAGAGAACTAGTCTAAAGCAGTAACAAGGAAACAACCATGACATGATGTTCCATGCACACTTGGTCTTATACATAGGGTTGACATGAGAGCTTGTATTCCTTGGGTCTATATTCTGTCCACCTCCACTGCTAGCCTACAACTCGTTTTACCTTGTGCTCCACGGGGACGCATCCCCTGTGTTTTTATGCCATTTCCTGTACCAGGTACAAAACGGGGACGTGGGGATGCCCAGGAAACGTCCCCTAGCCGTCCCCTTTTGCCCTCCAAGTACCCGGTACTTCCAGGGGACTTTTGGAAAAAGCAGGTGACATAGGGTACTTCTGGAAGTACCCCAAACTTCCCAGCCATCCCTCGTCTGTACCGAGTACAGCTAGAAGTACGCTATGGCCCAGCAGCAAAAAAGACACATTTTTATAAAAAATTAAAGTTTTTTAAAATGAAAAAAAGGCATGGGCGGGCCCACAAGGGACGCCCCATGCCACTTAACCTAATTTATGTCTTATATAGCTTCATCCAATCAGTCAAGAGGAACTACCTTACCTCTAGACGTTCAGAGAAGTTGGTGGCAGTACACAGTGCTTTGCGGCTACAGGATCGCCAGACTAGTCAGTATCGTCAGACTCTAGCCTTACGTTGGGATGTTAATCCCGAAGATGCTATGCAGATTGAGGAGGAGGATGCACATGAGGGATTGGTTGGGGTTCCATTGGTTGAGGCAGATCCTTCTATTGACATGGACATTGACACTGACTTCAACTCGAGCTCCGATGGCGAGGGCGATGCTGATTTAGACCTACCTTCTGCTGATTAGGGACCTTGGACAGCGATATATTTTCTTAGTTTTATGTTTATCATGTCATTTCATAGTTGAGACTTGGAGCCTTTGGGAATTTTGGTTATAATTATCAAACTTTTATATGATATGTATGCACATTGATAATGAAAAGCATTTGAATTTTGCTAATTTGTTTGTCGATTCTCATGTGAAATCTCAATTCAAATCTAATGATATGTATTAAGCTTATACAATGTCTAGAATGAATGCTTTATCAATGTTATGCTATGAACATTTGAAATTTCTCTATATTTCTAAAAAAATTCCCTATTTTTTTATCAGTCGTCCCCTAAAAAATGACCCAAAAGTACCCCCTTACCGAAAACTCGTCCTGCTATACCGGGTACTCCCCATCCCCGAAACCCCATGGAGCATAGGTTTTACCAGCTCTTAGCTCAAAATTTTCGTGTTGAGAGGTACTCCTTCCAAAAGGGAGGCAATGGCCTCTTTCAGAAGCTCAGAATCAGCCAACCTTCAAAGTTTAACAATTTTAGGCCAGCAGTAACACAAGATTAAAAAGATGGATCTGCAAGCAAGAGCTTAACTATTTCATCTCTTAGTATACTACTTGATATAGATAATTAAACTATTAAATCCCATTTCCAAAAGAAAATGGTTGTTATCTCAAAAATGAGATTCCATCCAAGGCTTCTCTTCCAATGGAGGAAGTGGAATAACAAATATTGATGCTCAGAGAAAGAACCCTGATTTGCAGATTTAACTGATTTATGGGAGCTTCCCAGGATTGAAAACTCTTCAGCTCTGGATCCAAGGAAGCTAGACATAAAATGGATCAGTTGATTTAAAAATGATGACTAAGGGTTATTTTCAGTTCCAACATAGCCAAGGATTGTATCTTTCAAGGGGGGCCTTTGGTTCCTCAAAAAGCAGGGCTGTTTATTAAACACTTGGCTATTGAAGACCTCCCCACCTAAGTCACAAGGTTCGAATTCGAATTCGAGTTCAGCAACATTGAAATTCGGATGAAGTTCGGCAAGGAAAAAATTTGAAAAGTAAAAAATTCAGACTAAATTCGTCTTATATAATTTTGATTTTTTTAAAATATAAGTAATAAACTTAAAATAGGTAAAACAACAATATTAATATACTAATATATTTAAATATATTAATAAACTTAAAATAAGTAAAAAAAATAATATTAATTTTTAAATATAATTAATAAACTTAAACTAAGTAAAAAAAATATTAATATACTAATATGTTTAAATATATTAATAAAGCTAAACAAAGCAAAATAAATAAAAAATATGTTTAAAAATATAATTTAGATTTTAAATATTATTATATTATCAATATATAAATAAAATAATATTTAATTTTTTTATTAACTTCAAACTCAATATTAAAATTATAAATACAAATATTAAAACATATGTTTAAATTTTTATAGAATATATAAAAACAAAAAACAAAGCCCTAAAGTTCTAGTTCGAAACTAAAGAGGAAATGGTGTCACGGCCCAGCTAGAGTCGTGCAGAACGTTAGAATGGAAATGGACGGTGAGTCGCTTAAAATGGAAATGAAGGGCAGCCTGCAGGTCAACGCCACTGCCAGGCTATGAAATTTGTCGAACCATCACGCCTTCCAACTTCAAATCTTTGTCATGCGGCCGCACCTAGAAAACCTCATCTGCAAATAGCCCTAGCCGTTGGCAGGAGATAATCACACTTTAATTTATAAAAAGAACCTATCGAAAACCCAACAGAGCGCTTAGCAAAAATATACTTTAATAAAAAAAACAACACACTTTTTTTGTTACGAATTTATTCGCGAATTCCAACGAATTTTTTTTTGTTGTTAAATATTCGCTGAATTTCGAACTTCATGCTTGAAGTTCAGCGAACTCTGTGACACAGCTCCCCACTATTGTGTTGGTTTGGGTAAGACTTGCTCTCTTACGTAGTGAGTATTAGGAAGAGACCTCCTTAGAAGAAAATGGGAATGCGATTGGAGAATACATTACGTCATTCAACCTCACCAAGAATCCTTGCTACTATAAAAGAAAATGTATGAACCTTAATATGGATCAACCCCTTCCTCACATAATCATTCTAGATATGGGAATTGGGTGCAAGCTTTGGATTATGAGAACACCCCCTTCAGATGTAGGTTGTGCCATGAACATGGCTATCTTGCAAGAGTGTATTCCTCTCAGCTGCTGCTGGATATCCGAGAGAGCCACACAGGGGATTCAAAGTAAATGTCAAAGGATGATCATATAGGCACACACAAGAAGAAACCAAATCTGCAAAATATGGAAGAAGATATCAGTCAAGACAACAAGTTTCAGAAGACCTGTAGCCAAAAAGGAAAGGATCAAACAAATCTCAACACCCTATCCCATTCAAGACCTCATTTGAATTCGTAATGGAGGAAGACGACAAGCAGCATAATCAGCAGTCATTTAGATATAAGGAAATCCCAACTCAACAAGCCCCCAATGAAGAACCCTTCAAGTTCACTTCAGCAACCAAACTTGCAACCCCGAACACAAGTTCAAGCCCACAAAAAAGATCTCATCACCGAAAGTCTACAGATCTGGGTAACAAAAACAAGAAAGGGAAGTCTACAAGTGAACTTCATCTAGATCCTTCAGTTTGTGAAAACAATGACACAACGTCAAAAAATTTGATCCAAATCTGGACACCAAAAGAGTGTAGGCCTTCTTCAGAACCCCCATCAGGGAACCAAACCAGAACCAATCCCTGACATGCAGATTCTCTCTTGGAATATAAGGGGTATTGTAATCCCCAACAAACTCCAAATTCTCAAGGCAGCAGTATCCAAAAATCAAATGAATTTAGTCCTCCAAGAAAGAGCTCGGTCAATGCAAATAAGAAACTAGAACACTAAGGAGATAGGGAGCAACAAGAATCTCCTCTTCTGCTCAAATTCCAAGATGATGCTCCAATGGGATCCTTCCATGTATGTTCTCAGTAACATCTCCTCTCCATTTTAGGGCACAACAACTATCTAGTCCTTTTGATGGCAAGAAGGTTTTATTGCAGTCAGAGTCTACATTCCTTTGGGTTTTCACCAACTAGAGTATCTCCGTCATCTGATTGAATGAAGTCTTTGCAACAAAAACTAATAAGGTCATTCTAATTGGAAACTTCAAGTCAATTAAAATCGCTGAAGAAAAGCAAGTTAGCCTGTTCAATGCAAGAAATTTGAATAGCAAAATGCTTGGTCAACCTTATCCAACAAGAGAGTTTAATAGATATGGAGTTTTAGAATAGATTTTGCACATTGACAAATAGGCATAAAGGTCAACAACAATCTCTCAAAATTTGGACAGAATTTTGTTGTCCACTTACTGCCCAGTACCCACCATACAAAAAGGATTCAAGAAACCACTCTATCCAACGACAAGCCTATAATTTTGAAGATCTCCACTCCAACTCAAGGAAACTATATAACTTTAGATTTGAAAGTATGATTAATACAACCTAATTTTCAGGATAAGATTAAATATTTGTGGGCTGAAATTCCTAACATCACTTGCCACAGCATTTTTAAATTCAACAGCAAATTAGTATCTTTCCCAGAATGCACATTGGCTAAAAATTTCAAAACCTTTGGTAATGTTTTCCACCATGTAATGTCCTGATCTGAATTTTTTTCTGATTTTTCACTTTCACAATAAACAAGCATGCAACCTTAACACCTTTTGATCACCAAGATCCCAATGTGGGTATAGTGAGAGCATGCAATGAAATAGGTTAGACTGATATGATAAACAAATGCTTGTTGACAGCAAGTCGCACAACTCAATATTGCAACTGTTACAAAATCTAGAAATAATGAAATACTTATTCTAGTGGCAAGCCTTCTAGGTTAGTGCATGCAAATATCCAATTGAAATAAAGAAGTGCAGACCTTGGCAGCTATGACATTCAATCTCCATTACAATGTTAGTGCAAATATCAATGAGGGACTGAGCAATGAACCTTCCAAAATACACTTACAATATCAATGTAAAATATCATCTAGCAGCTATGCCTTCCAAATTACAAATCCAAATATTAAAGCCTTTATGGCAGTGAACCATGCAAAGATTAAGTCAATGCATGTTTTCGCTTCATTCTCTGTTGTATACCAATGCATAACAAGCCCTTATTCAATCTTTAATGATGATGGAGCAGAAATACTATATAAGTTGTGCATAGCAGCCATGGGTAAAGTTTAGAATAATTAATGTAATAACTAAATGCAATACTAGGTATGTATGGAAGGCTGCAACAATAAATATTAGGAGGTTGTTGCTATAGCTGAAACTCTAAACTACTGAACCAATGAGTGAACTAATGTATGGTTGTTGGCACATCAAAGACCCACTTAATGCTATAAATCTTCCTCAAAACTATAAGTCTACCATTAGGGACTGTACAACAGGTAATATTTTGAAATATGCATTCATTATAAACTATGACTCCCTTTTAGTGTTAAATACCCCTCTAAAATGTTGTACGGCCTTCAACAAAGCTGCATTGAAGGTATGGCCAGGTACATATTTGTACGGCCCAACAAATGAACACTCTTTGATGGCAATTTGATTTGCTTTAGCAAATACTAATAATAGATAAACTTCCTCAAACAAGAAACTGGACACTAAACTCACACAAATATTAAATTGAGAATTTCATACAATACATGAAATCTGGCAACACACCAAACTGTATTAAATTTTGAAAATCTTTCACACAACCAAAAAACTAAAAACTAGAAACTAGAAATACAAAGCATGTCAGCTCATAAATAATCCCTGAATGGAATTACTCAAATGAATAGGATGTTTTCATCCTCAAATCCATTATTTGCCAAAGTGTTTTCACCCTAGGGAAAAATAGATAAACAATGTTCAATCTCAAGAAAAATGAATTTGATAATATGAATTGGTAACCCTCTCCATTCCTCAACTCCTTATATAGGCTTTTCCCTCCAAACTTTTATTTTGAAAAAGTCTAGAAAGTCCTTTTAATTAATATTACTTTTGGACCCCATTCCTATTGACAATTTTTGTCTCTCTTTTAAAAACAACATTTTTAATAATAAGACAAGTTGTTTTTTTATGAACAAACCATAAAATTACTTTTTAGACAACTTAAATTATTAAATTATTTCCCTTGCACCACACCATTAGTCTACAGGAAATTAAATATTAGGCTAAAGGTCTCCCTATGAATCACAAGTGGAAAGGGGACATGGCATTCCTCCCTTCTCAAATTTGCTTTCCCAAAAGCAATTGCAAATTTGGATGCTCTAAAATCTGTCATCTTCCCAAGTGGTATCCTCTACTAGAAGATCCCTCCAACAAACCAAATAATTATTTATGCTCCTCTTTCTTAATGTTCATTCCCTAGTATCAATGATCTCTTCAAGAATCAATACCAACTTCCCTTCATCATACATGGGAGATAATTCAACTAATGGAATAATATGTTTCCCAAGCACCTACTTGAAGCATAACACATGAAATACATTGTGGATTTTACTATGTTTTCCCAGCTCTAACTCATGCAACCTCTCCAATCCTCTACTCAATCTTCTATGGTCCATAGAAACAAGGCTTAAGTTTTTATGCTCACTTCTCTCGAGGGAGGATTGCTTGGAAGGCTGCATATCTCAAGAATGCCAAATCTCCAACCTCAAAAGTTTGCTCTATATGATGCTGATCTACATACATTTTTTGTTGATTCTGAGCATGATGGAGGTTGTCCTTGAGAATTTTCAAAATATCTTCGCTTTGCTTAACCAAGTCTTTGGCACCTAGAACCCTGCTGTTAGGAATGACTAAATCAACAAAAGTTAAAGCCTCTTGTCCATATAATGTCATTAAGGGAGTAAACCTATGGACATGTGATGTGTGTTGTAGTAGTGCTCTCCCAAATAGAGCCATTTGATCCATTTGTTCACAATTTCAGTTTGCTTGTCAATTTGAGAGTGATAATTGGCACTGGAAGTAAAATCAATTCCTATCCATTTAAATAGCTCCCACCAAAAAAGATTAAGAAACCTGTCATTTATATCACTTACTTATTGTTAAAGGCAAACCATGTAGTCCAAAAAATTCTTTGAAGAAAAATTTAGCTACCTAAGGTGCTTTATGTTTAGAAGAGATAGCAAAGAAATGAGCATATTTGGTAAGGTTGTCAACCAAAAGAAAAATGCAATCCTTACCATGCACCTTTGGGAGTCTTGTGATGAAATCCACTAAGATGCTCTTCTCTTTCTAATCTGAAATAGGTAAAGGTTGCAACAAACCTGTTAGAAAAAGATTGTTCAATCTTATTCTACTAATAAGCCATGCATTCTCTAATGTGCTTGAGGACATCATCTTTGAGTCCTTTCCAAGAGAACCTTTCTCTAATTTGTTTGTCTTGAAATACCTCGAGTGTCTTGCCAAGGGGATATCATGGACTACCCTCAAAAGTTTATCCTTCATTTTTGACTCAAAGCGAAGATAAACTTATCATTGTAGAGCATGAGCTCATTTGCTACCCAGTATCTATCATCTTGCAACTTGCTTTCCATGATGTTACTAGCAAAGGCATTCTTAGAATATTGTGCTAAAAATTCCAGCTTTCCAATCTGCTGAAATATTAGACATAAAGCATAGAATCAGCTTCCTTGACAAGGCATCTACTACTATGTTTTTCTTTCCTTTAACATATTCAATGTCAAAGTCATAGGCCTGAAGTTTATTCACCAATTTTTGTTGTCTTTCATTAAGGTCCTTTTGGTTGAGGAAGTACTTCAAGCTATTGCGGTTTGTTTCAACCACAAATTGACCAGCCAGTATATATTGCCTAAATTTGGCCTCATAATCTTTGTCATAGATTAAGAACATTCTTTCTCTATCTGTATGTTTGTCGCTCTCAAATGCTATTGGATGCTTATTCTACATCAGAAACTCCAATCCCTTCTCTAGATGCATCACATTCCAACACAAAGGAAAGTGAAAAATCAGGAATAGACAACATAAGACATTAACTTATCACCTCCTTGAGCTTGTCAAAAGTTTGTTATGCTACATGGGTCCATGTGAAAGCCCCCTTAGTCAAATCAGTTAAGGGTGCTCCGAATTGTGAAAATCCCTTAACAAATCTTCTATAGTAGTTGTAGAGCCCAAAGAATCCGCTCAATTGTGTCAATCTTTTGGGGAAGCCAATCCAAGATAGCTTGTATCTTACCTTGATCAACTTGAACTCCTTGAGCACTAATAAGAGACCTAAATACAAAATCTCAATCATTCCAAATTCACACTTAAGACTCCTTTGCAAATAATGCTTGTGCTTCCAAGATGCCCAAAACTTCATCCAAATGCTTCAAATGGTCTTTCTAAGTCTTGCTATAAATAAGGACGTCATTAAAGAAAACTAGAAAATTGCTTGTTGAACACTTAGTTCATACAAAATTGAAAAATGGTTAGAGCATTAGTCAAATGTTATAGCATGATTAGAAACTCGTGGCATCCAAAGTGACAACTGAAAGTTGTCTTGTGAATGCCCTCATCTTGAACCCTAATTTAATGATATCTCGATCAAGGACTATTTTTGAAAAATAGACTACACCATGTAACTCACCAGTCAGTTCATTGATCCTAGGAATCGAATAATTTTTTTATGTTCTTTTTGTTCAAGGCTCTATAGTCTATGCACATCCTCATGGTTCCATCCTTCTTCACCAAGTCTATAAATGAAGCAAAGGGGCTTAAACTAGGTCTAATGTAACCCATGTCCAAAAACTCTTTAATGGTTTCCTCTATTTCTTCCTTATGCCTTCTAGGATGGTGATAAGAACTAGTGATGACAAGTTTGACTCCCTCTTCCAACTCTATGACATGCTGAAAAGCTCTATCAAGTGGTCTTCCTACAAGTATATCACTTAAAAATTTGTTATGCTTATACAGAAGAAACTAGATATCCACATGATAAGACTTATTGCCATCTAAAGAAGTGGTGGGAGACATCAAACATTGGGCTGCCTAAGCAACCTAACCATGGCAGAAAGTTATCCCCATTATTTTGGCAAAAACAATTCTAGGAGCTCCATTTGACATTCCTCGGAGCACTACCTTCTTCCCATCAACATAGAACTTAAGTTCCATGGTTTAAAAATTTGTAATGTCCTCTTCTCAGGCCTAATTAGTTTGAAGACCACTAGCCTATTTCCTGAGTTTTTTTGGTATGTTGTTTTTTAATGTGATCTTTTCTAAAAACCCGAAGAGGAATAACAAATTTAATTACTTATTAAAAAAAAATTCAAAACATACTTGGAAAAAACACTGCAAAAATCGTTGCGTATGAACAAGGCCGAATGTAGGGTTTTATAGACAACTATCAGTCTCAAGATCGCGTTTTGACTGCATTAAGGCTCTCACTGTGTTTTGCCAGCATTTGACTCACATTTTGACCCACGTTTTCATCTTTTTCGATTCACATCACAATTTCTGATGAGTTAATTGGCAATTTTTGGCAAGTTTAATGGCAATTTATCGACAAGTTTTTGTTTGCACGTGACAACGAGAAAACTTGTGAGTTGCTCGCACAGTTTCGAAACCTGCGAGCACTATACAATTCCATCCATACACTAGATGACTCATGGAATGATATCAAGGTATGCAATATTTTGAATCTAGTTAAGGTATATTTTCATGATTGAGCTTACTCAGTGTTGCATCAACCTTGCATTATGTTTAAACTTATAAGGTTGAGTTGGCCAAGAAGTAGGAAACACCATCACTATTGTGAGTTAAGAGATTGTGTTATGTATCCTCCTATCTATGAAAGAGTCATCATGAAAATCAGAATGACAAAGCATAAGCATGATTATGCCTCTTCAATAATCAGCTTCCAAGTAAGAGAACATCAGCTGATGGAGACAGAGGTTGGTAGTGACAGGAAGAGGATTGCATGGAGATCTACACAACAAAAATTCATCATCAAAGTTATCAAACAAATCAGTCACCATGAAATTTCTTATGTATACTTACAACTGACTTGGCAAACACTTTCAAATAAGGGGTGGAGCAATCTTTGAATGGTGATTGAATGTGATGTGTTTCCAGCCTATGTGGCAGCAGTTATTATTGTTTTATTGTCCACATCTCCTGTGCAGGTAGGAATAATTCGTTACTGCAATTGCTGTCCCAGTTTCAAGTTGCTGATTTTGATAAAACCAGCCAATGAGCTGTTGATTTCAGACCTAAACCAATGCGAAAATAATTATTGTACGGTCACTAAATCATGGAATAATTTTGGTGAGCAGTTTCAGCTAAAGAAACCAAAGTTTCCAACTCACATACATGCAGTTTGGATGGAAATCAAAATGGATTACAGCTATCAAAATGTCTTTTCAGTTTGAACTGATCTATACCATTTCTTGGAGAGGACAACTTACAGCATTCTTGACAAAGATCAATCTGAGCTGGTTTGTTTTGAATATTATGATCACTTGTTTTCTCAAATGCCCAGAATCATGTTCGACAATGGAGTTGGAGGTAATTTCTGCATTGATAGAACTGTGAGTGATATACTATTCTTTGCTTACTATCCACATGGGAATAATTTGGTCAGATTTCAAATGATGCATAAGGGTATGATAGATAAACGATTTCATAGAACACTCCAGTATGAGATGCTCCCTTCTACAAAAGACGAATCCAAATTTTGTGAGTATCTCAGACTGGCTCATTATTTTTGAACTCAGGAAATGAAAATAGAAAAAATTTACATTGATATTTAGGTTTTAATCAAAGTGGTGCAGCGAATGCATGGTGCAGTGTCCTTGAGGTTGATTTGCGATCCTAGAATCACATTGGGTTTTATCCAAGATCAATCAGTGGTATCAATGGTTGAGTTGTGATTGCTTGAGGACAAGCAATCTTGGGGAGGGAAGACTATAATGTCCTCTTTTTCTAGCCTTTCCAACATCTTTGGAAGCTCCAACTTCCTTGGAGAGTGCCAGCCTTTTCAGAATGGATTTCAGATTGTGGCATTTTGTTCAGAAGATCAAGTTGAATCCATTGGTTCTTTCCGAGAGCAATTTTGACATTCTAAGTGCTTTCCACACTTCTTGGAGAAGTATTCTATTTTTAGAAAGTATCAATTTTCATTATGTTGGATTTGCAAAGAGCTTCAAAGTATGTTGTCGAAATCAAAATTCGCCTTTAGACTATTTTTATATTTTCTGCAACTTTGGACAGATGTGTAGAAAATAATTAAAATATCAAATAATTAATATTCAAGTTGTCAAAGGGTGAATTAAAAGACAACTTATATTAATTATTTATAAAGATGAATTTTAAGTGACTTTAGTGCTCGAAAAAATAAATAAAGTCACTTTTATGGAGCTGATGGATTATTATTAAAAGGTGATTTTAAATTATAATTTTCAGAAAGTTCCAAAAGTACTTATAAAAGAGAAATTGGAAGAGAAGAAGTTAATTTAGAATATTTCATTTTACTCTTTCTCTATGAGGTTGAACATTGTTCATCTCTTCCACCTTAGACGAAACCTGTAAGGTATGATTGGTTTCAGTGTGGAAGATTCCTCCCTAGCCAATACTGTGTGTTTCATTCAGAGTCACAATGTGCAGAAAGGATTTAATGGTGGATTCATACAAGATTCACAGTTGGTCATAATAGTTAGATGTAATTTATCAAAGGTATGTAGGCAAACAAGAAATTATTCATTCTTCGATTTATAGGTGGAAAATATATTCATTTGCAATTATCTTTGGTGCCACCCACAAGAAGTGTCAAGTGTTGATTTAGGGACTCCATATGTGAATGTTTTGCTAAGGAAGATATCATACATTGTTGGGCGTGAGGATTTTTCCAAACATAGTCAAAGAGTTAAGCGATATTGTGAACCCCTTGTTGATCGTATCATTAGGGTCGTACATGTAAATGTTGGAGCTGTACTTATTTGTTGGTCGTATCATTCAGGGCCATACATGAAAAAAAAATTTGAGTGTAAGTGACATTTACATATGGACATTTACTTCTTTGTACTTTAAGTTATATTTCATGTATATATACCTTCAGGATGTTTGAGAGTGGTTTCAGATCTCTAGGAGTTGCAATGCAAATTCTAGTTTTGGAGAATCCTATAATTTTTCAAACTTAGTCAAATTTCAATAAGCAGCAGACTCTTATTAGCTTCAATAGCGTCCAGCCACTATTCAGTATCGACAAGCATTTTGGAGGTGTTTCAGGTATAAACACTGTTATTGAGGAATAAACCTACCATTTCTAGTGCTTTTCACATTGCTACATCATCTTGGCACCTGCTGCAAGTGTATTTGGCAGCCTTTGAGGGTTTTATAGACAACTATAGACAACTATTCCACATCTTTGTAATTCTGATTTCTGGAACAACAAATTGTGTTCTTCATTTTAATTGTTTAACGCTCTATTGAAGGTTGCAAATTGTTTGACAAAATGTCCCTCAATTATCTTTGAATACTGTGTTGTTTATGTGATTGGCTCATGATTTAAATTCATAGTCATAGCTGTTCTAAATCATGGTATTCAGAAATCCTGTGTGTTAAGTTATATGTGAAGTGATTGACCAAATGCCAACAAACCAAAAATTAGAAATACTGCAAGTTTGGCTTCAAAATTTGTGTTAGGGTATTTACACAAGTCCTCAAATAAGCTACAGATTAAGAACAAAAGAAGCAATCTAAGATTGGAAAGTCGTCCACAACATACAGTTACTGATGTACCTACAAAGTCCTACTTGCACAAATAGAAGCATCAAGTTCTGTAGAAAGGCATACAATAAAGTCAAACAAATCATGAACTATAAGCCAAGTGCCATGATAGAACCACCAATGTCACCTAATCTTTAAAATTAGATTCAAAAGTAGAAAGAATGTTCTATACTCAAATGTGGGTCAATAAACACCTTGTACACTTCATTGTTGACAATGATATAAGAACATGATTTTCCCTTAAGAAATTCAATGTTCAAACATTGAATCTGCCAATAACACCTCACGCACAACCATACACTATTGGATGGTTCAACTCAAATACTAAGAAGTGCATCATTCATCAATGTTGTTTAGTATACAAATCAAGCATTTTCAAGATGAAAACCTTTGTGATGTACCACCATTAGAGGTGTGTGATGATTTACTTGGCCAACCACATCTTTTCTAGTGGTATGCAATCTATGAATCAAATCCCAAGCATGTTGTCATAGATGTTGGTGAGGATAGATACCATAGATGAGAATGGTATCCCAGAGCTTTCACTTACCATCACCAAACAATGCAATAATGAATAAGGCAATAACTTCAAGGAAAAACATTCTGATCTTCATAATGAGAGTTGAATGTCAAAAAGACATCCTTGAGGTACATACTAATGCCACACTATAATGTCCCCTTTTCAAAATAAGATTATAATAATAATAAATTAAAATATAAAAAATATAATGCAATCATAAAATATAAAGTTTGATTTAATTTAAATTCAAGGGGGCATGTGAAGTATCATGACTACTGAAAGAAAAAGATATATAAGAGACACCAAACAAGGAGAAGTAGGGCATCATACGAAGAATACATCTTTTATTATTTAATAATTACTCCTTTGGAGCATGGAATAGCAGTTCATTTAACTTGAGGACAAAACCCCTGATGACAAAAATTGAAAGACAGAAACCCACAATTTCTCAAGAGAGATCTCACATGGAAATCACCATTGTGCAAATCTGATTAATTTTCAGTTTGTAATTAATTAATTCAGTTTCAAATAACCATCCGCCCGAAGCTATTAATTCGGGTCACTCCTCTAGAAAGTTTACTCAGATCTTCATGGCCAATCACAGCACTATGCAAAGGTAACGATTCCTTTGGAAGGAGTGCCATCAGGCTTGTAGTTACTAGCTGCAGCCATAAGCCATCTGAATTGCCCAAAGTCAACCTACAAACTGGCAATGCCATACTCTACCAGCCATGGGTCTATCATATATTTTGGAATTAGCAAAAAAGGAATTGAGCATTGAGGCAGGCGACAAGGGTTCCATATATATCAATTTTATCACTGTTGGAGCATAGATCAATGATGCAAGTTACCTAGTTGAGAATTGTAAATGTCAAAATATATTTCCAAATGTATTAAGGGTGCTAGGGATTATCCATGCAATAATATACATAGCATATCTGATCTTCTAGCAAATACAATTTGTCTAATAAGTGAGGGACTATCATATTGCTCATTGAATTAGAAGTTCGATACAAGTCTTAATCATTTAGCCTTGATTGGTCAACCGTCAACATGTATATCATAGTCAATTATTGCTTTCAATGTGTACTTTGATAAAAATCTAGAAATGCAAATAAAAAATTAGTACATAAAAAAAAAAAAAAAATTTAGAAAGGGACATTACATTGTGTAATATCCCTTTGAAGCATTTCAATCACTATTTGACTACCAAAATAATGTGAAGACATTGTATCATTGTTTGTAATCATGAAATCAACATTTGCATCATACTTGTCAATGGTGGCTCCATAAATGTCATGCACATCAACATCTATGATGTGAGCCTTCAAATGGCTCCCCGAAAGAGGTGACACCAAAACCTCATGAAGCAAGCTATGCAAACACTCAAAGAGTTCCGAATCATACCTCAAACCTGATTACTCCACTTGCTTAGCCACCATGCATGACTCATTCCTCATATGCCGCATGCTCTGAATCTTCTTTGCCTCTGCCATGTCATGTTGTACTAACTTGGTCTTCTTGTGTCTTGGACACACAAATAAGACCTCATGTTTGTCTCCCAATTGAATGCCAACAATAGAAGACTTCTTACTATCCTCCTCATTAAAGTGTGCTTCTAGAAGAATTTAAGAGGTTATTTTGGATTCTTCTAGAAGACTCAGCTGAGCCTTTAAAAAGAGATGAGAGCAAGTCATTTGGCCATTTGATTTTGGTATTTTCTATCAGGGAAATTTTAGAGACCTTGTGTTTGCAAGTTCAGCCTTTTCTGAGGACGAAAACCCTTATAAATCTGTGGATTGGACGAAAACCCAACTCCACATTGAGAGGTGGATTCATCTGGGATTCATCATTGAGCTTATTTGTAGGTTTAGTTTTATTGGGGAGCTTCAACCAGCTAGGGTTTGAAGGAAAATATCATTCCAACTAGGGTTTGAAGGAAATTATCATTCCAGCTAGTTTTGAAGTTTTATTTGTAGATTGAGGACAAAAGAATTCAGATCTAAAGGTTATATTGGCATATTTTCATCTACAAATGCATTGCTAGGGTTTGGGAGTGAAATATCCCACCCCTGGTGAGATATTTCACACATCACCCCATTCAAAATGGGGACCCCCTAATTTTTGCTCCATTCGGGTCTTTTGGCTTGGGTTTTTCGATTTGTCTCTCTCTGTTTGTTCTTTTCGTCTGGTGATGTACTTGTCAATTGACCTAGATTTGAATTTTGGCTAGGTCTGAAGGGCTTTCTGACGAATTAGGGTTTACATTCTTCAGGCTATTTTGAGGTCAAATTGAGTTGGTTAATCAAATTTTGAGCTTAGCACTACTGTTAGGATGCTTCGACCAGGCTCCCACTGAATTTTCATTGAATTCTGATAACTTGCTATTTTTAGTAAGTACCAAATTGGGGCTTATTTCCTTGGGATTTTCAAATTCTGACGATTGCCTTGCACTTAGAACACTGTGAGCTACGTGCCTACCAAATTTGAGCTGAAACAGACAACTTACTATTTTTAGCAGTTCTGCCTTCGATGTGTCATTTTTAGGGTTTGCATGTTGGACTTTCAGACGCATGTCCAGAGATTCTTTGTGGGTTTTTCGAGACCTTCGCAATGATATAGCATGCAAAACGAGATGATGACTTTCAACAATTCGGACTTCGTAGGCTATCTTTAGGGTTTGCATGCAAGATTTCTCAGCGCATGTCAGCATAATCTTTCTGGGTTTTCTAAGAGCTTTGCAACGAGGTAACATGCAAGCAGAGTTGATCACTTTTCCGAAACTTGCTATTTTTAGCCAGTGCTCGCATGTTGATCATTTTTCTGGGTTTTTCAAGATCTCTCGGGCAGTGTGACATGCAAACTCATCCGGCAGCTAATTGGTCACTTTTTCAGACACTTACTATTTTTAGCATGTTCACTTCGGCAGTTGCCCAGCACTTCAGAATCACGAACACAACAACATGCAACAGGAACGGGGTCAAACGGAGATCATTTGATTGACATGCAAGACAGATTAGGGTTTCCGGCTTCGGGACCCAAAATGAGGGGTCAGACACCAAAATTTCCAAAAACCAAGGTATCCCATCACGATTAGCATCTTTCAAGAAACCCGCTGGTAAAATTTGAAGGTGATCTGAGCACTTACTATTTATAGTAAGTCACTTCCGAAACAGGGCTATAAATAGCAGGTCAGCATGAGGCACCAGTGTGACCAGGTCAAGCAAGTGATGAGGGCCCCACGGTGCGAATTTCAGATCAAACGGAGTTGTAGAGGTTCGAAAATCAAGCACTTACTATTTTTAGCAGGCCTGTGCAGAGGAATTAGGGTTTCCTAAAATGTAGGGCAAAACACGACAGTCACACAGAAGTAGTATCCAGTCACAATCGACGTCCTTCAGGCAATAAGCACACAAAATTTGAGCTTATTCTGAGCAGTTACTATTTTTAGTAAGTTGCTAAAAATAGCAGATGCAAGCAGACGTCAAGTGCCAAAAGCTCAATCACGTCACGAGGGTCGAGGCAAAGTAAAAATCCAGCTTTTTGGATCTAGAAATCAGCTTGAAATGCAAAAATTGAGGAACTTTCTAAAAATAGAAAGCTAGGGCAAGCTAAGGGCAACGTGAACAAACCACTTCAAATCGGACGAAAGCTCAAGCTCCAGCATCAAAATGCGCCCTTGAAGTTGAAGATTGCTAAAAAAATTCTAAGTCCTCAAGATTTGAAGCTTGACACTCAAAATGCGCCCAAGGAGAAGAAGAAATGATTGAAATTTGTCTAAGTCCTTGAAATTTGAAGTAGGCATGGTGAAATGCGCCTTAGCTACTTGAAGATGGCATGGAATTTCTCTAAGTGCTTCAAACTTGAAGCTCAACCCCTCATATGCGCCCTTGGAGAGAAAGACACTTGAAATTTTTCTAAGTTATGTAAAATTGGAAGCACACACCCTTGAATGCGCCTTTGACTTGTGAAGAGGGTGACTAAAATATTCTAAGGTGTGAAAACTTGAAGTGGACCCCTTTGAATGTGCCTTGAGAAGAAGATTGAGTTGGGAAAAAAAAATAAAAAAATCTAAGTATAGAAAATTTGAAGTCTAAGGGGTCATATGCGCCCAAGAAGAAGGGGGAGGCTTTGAAAATTTCTAAGGCGTGGGAACTAGAAGCTTGCCTAGACAAATGCGCCTTGATCTTGAGGAGAGACTTGAGAATTTTCTACGTGGTGCCAACTAAAAGCTAGACCCTCCATATGCGCCTTGGCAGGAAGAAGAAGCTTAAAATATTCTAAGTGCTCTAGATTGGAAGTAAGACCCCTTGTATGCGCCCAAGAACTTGAAGGGAGGTAAGAAAGTTTCGAAGTCTTGCAAATTAAAAGCTAGCCATATCAAATGCGCCTTGAAAAGAAGGAGAGTTGAAAATATTTCCAAGGCATGTAAACTGAAAGTGAGACCCCCTATGTGAGCCTAAGGTAAAGAGGGTGAATTAAATATTCTAAGGGGTTGCAAATTGAAAGCTCACCCATAGAAATGCACCTTGGCTGGAGAAGTTGAGTTAAAAAGTTGACTAAGTGTTGTGATTTGAAAGCTCACCCATAGGAATGCGTCTTAACTCAAGAGGAAGTGTGGAGAAATTTCTAAGGCGTGTAAACTAAAAGTGAGACCCTCTATATGTGCCTAAGGGTTGAAGGGGGAGGTTTGATATTTTGCTGAGTGTGGTAAACTTAAACCTTGATACCTCATTTACGCCCAACTAGAAGGGGAGACTTGAAAACATTCCAAGTGTTTTAAATTTGAAGCATAATCCCCTATATGCGCCTAAGGAAAGGAGTTGGCATGAGGAATTTTTTTTTTTTAAACTTGAAGTAGCTACAAGCAAATGCGACTTGAGAAGCTGAGGGAGATTAAAAGTTTCTAAGGCAAGTGAAATTGAAAGCTTCAAGGGTCAAATGCGCCCAAGCTGGAGGTTGAAGTCAGAAAAGTTTCTAAGGCATGAGAAATTAAAAGCTTGGCTACCTATATGCGCCCAAAGTAAGAGCAAGTCAATGAAAATTTTTATGGCAAGTAAAATGAAAGCTTAAGACTCCAAATGCGCGTGGCTTGAACAAGGAAACATTGAAGGTTGATAAAACGTCTAAGTGTTAAGTACCCCCCCCTATCTCATACGCGCCTAGCATGAAGAGTCAATTTACAAAAAAATTAAGGGGAAATTGAAAGTTACCACCCTTGAATGCGCCTGGGACAAAAATTGAATATGGAGAAATTTTTCTAAGGCGTTTGAATTAAAAGTTCAAGAGAGGATATGCGCCTAGCATGAGGGATCAAATGGAAATTTTTGTGAGTTGATAAATACACCCAAGATTGAGTGATGGAATTTTCTAAGGTGTTGGAAATAAAATGGTATTTGTTCTAAACAAAAAACGCCCCAGGCTGGAGAAGTTAATTAAAATTTGATTAAAATTATTTTTCCAAAGTTTAAAAAAAAATCAAATGTCCCCCTTCAGTTAGACACATGAAATCTTGAAGTTGAGGAATATTTATCAAGGGGGAGATATTTTAAAAATGTTCTGGAAGGAAAATAATTTTCCCTGGTGATTTTAAAAAAATGCTGGAGCTCGCAATTGATAAAAAAAAATTTGGCGTTGAGATTAAATTTTAATAATAAATACGCCAATTATTCAAGGGTGAGATAATTTTTATGCTGGAGTAATTTTAATTTCTCAAAAATGCTTCAGTCAATTGAAAGTGACTTGCAGTCAAGGAGGGAAATTTTAATTTTCAAACGAGGAAAGAATCTCCAATAATAGTAAATTCCTATGACAACTCTATGACGATTGAGAATATTCTCTCCCGAATTGGAAATTTTCTTAGTGGGGGAGTGAATTAATGACAACTACTAAACTGGGCGCCTGCTTTCAGTTATATAAACTCTGAAGCTATTCATTTTTCTTCACAAATTGCAGAGTTGAGATTGTGAAAGAGCTGAAAGTGATTGCTGAGTGAGTGAGAAATTTCTGAGTTGAGTAAATAATTTTTCTAAGTGTTGAAGTTGAAGTGAGTGAGTGCTGAGAAGGAGAAAATTTTGAAGGGAGTTGAGCTTGATTTTTCGAAGTGCTGAAAGTGGTATTGCTGAAAGTTGCTGAGGTCTCGAAGTTTGAATTTCGGTGTTATAACTCTCGAGGTTTGGAGTTGGTGGTTTAATGCTGAAGATTTTTTTTTTTTTGAAGCTAACTCCACTTGCCAACCATCTCGCAGTAATTTTATTTTCTAAGTTGGAATTGTAATGCTTGATTTTTATTTTGCAGATGGCTGAAGTTCGAAGAGGAGATGTTGTCGGAACAAGCAAAGCTACAGGCAGAGCTGGAAATGCTGAAGCAGGCAAGGAGAATGCCTCCAGGCAAGCAATCATCAAGCAGCTGAAGAAGTCATTTATTCCTGAATTGAGGTTCGTGTCAAAGTTAGGAGGTTTGACTGATACCAACCTTGGTTCATTCAACCTCGAAGCATTCAAAAGGAGAATATATGGGCAAGGTGGTTATCCTCCATCAGTGACTTCGCACAACATCGTGAGGAGTGGATTGTATGCAGCTGTTGGTTTTCCACCAGCAATTCGATGTTCTGAATTGATAATGGAATGTGCAAACTACTACAGGCCAAACCACCAAACAATTGTTTCTCCAGAAGGCATGTTGCTGGCCAACTTCGCACCTGAGGCTATTGGCGAGGCATTTGGGATTCCAGCTATGGACAGAATGTTGTACAAGTCTAAAGAGAGGGCTGATAAAATGTATGCCTCATCTTTTGATAGGTGTGCTAAGAGAATCAACACAGCATGGATGAGGAAGCCAAAGCCTCCTGGCGCCAAGTTGCCAAAGCAGATCATCTCAGAGGAGCTGAAACAAGAATACTGTGATTTAATCATGATGCTCAGCCGGGTGAATGGCAGCCCACAGGCGTATGCTTTTGAGCCTTGGATGTTCTTCTACATCAGCGTGGTGTTAGAAGGGAAAGAATATGTAGATTGGGCAAAGACGATCAATGACAACATAGATGAACAATTCAAAAGCCTAAGGAGAACAAGGACGTTTTACATGAGCTCGTATGTCATTTATATGCTAGCTCGAATGATGAAGTATAAGGGGCTGACATACCAGGAGCCGATTGGATGTGGTTCTGGTCAATTTAAAATCCACAAAGCTTGCAGGCAGCTGCATTTCACAAGTACCTCCAGCTTCAAAAGAGTGAACAATGCTTTCACTATGTATATCACAAGGACTCTTCAATGGAGAACGCAGCAAAGAATATTCAAAGAAGCACAAAAGTTGATTGAAGAGTACGGGTTTTGGTTTGTCCAATTCCCAAAGTTCACGTATATAAGGTTGTCGGGGTTCCATTCATATACCTACCGACTGCCAAGATACCCCACGGATAGGATGGTGATGCTTGAAGTGTCTAGGCAACTCATGGCCTACAACAAAATCATAAGGAAGAAGAAGAAAGGAGGTTTGCACTTCCCTATTGTTATGGGAAATTCGCTTGAGGAGTGCCCTTCTTTGCAAGCAGCCAAGGAAGCGGAGGATGAGTTACAATTTTATCACCTCACTCTACACACCAGCCGACAGGATTTTGATCCTCAAAGGAAGATTGGAATTGTACAAGGTGAAGAATATAGGCACAAGGCTCATGTAGAAGATTTTTGGGCAAATGTAGAAGATGAAGCTGAAATCAGAAGGAGGATGTTCTCCAAATTGCCTCTAAAATTGATCAGAGAGTGTGAGGTTGTCCAAGTTCCGAATCAAGTGGATGAAGATGCCAGCATTACTCACCCAGATCATGAGTCAATAAAGGACACACCAATCCCACCACCTGATTGGGCAGAGCCGTAAATCACAAACTTTGACACTTTGTCTATGCCTATCTTAACTTTCACGAGGAGCTGGGTGGATGGGCACGTTCACAGACTTAAGAGAAAATCAATTGCCCTCACATACAACCTCATGGGCGATCGAAGGCCATCGATGTCAATAAAGAAGAGGAAACAAACCGCCCAAGCTGTGGAGCTGCAAAAGGAGGAACCAGTTTAGCCTGAACCTCAAAGGACGGAGGAGGCATCGCCTACACAGTTGTTGGCTCAATCTTCCAGTATACAAGAAGTTTCAATGTTTGTAAATCAGAGGGTTAGAGTGAATGAAGAGCAAGAAATGGGAGAAGTTAACCAGCCATCACCTAGGGAGCTTGATAGTCAGAGCGCTAATGCTCCTAGGAATGCCGACCATCCGGATGAAGGTGAAGAAACAGAAACAAATACTTGCCTAGATCGTGCACTCGAGGCAGCTTTTGAAGACGAGGACATTATGGAGCCTGAAGTTTGGGGTCTTGAGGAGGATAGTCGGCATATGGAAATGGATGAGCCTCAACCCAATGTTGTTGAAGAGGAAGTTCATGGAGTGGAAGCAATGGAGGAACAGCCCCTTGTTGTCTGTAGCGCTCAACAAAATGATCCAAATTGGCTCACCAGTGCAATAAGGAGAGATCAGGCAGACGACACCGACCTAGCAGTAGAAATGGAAGAGCTCCTTAATAGAATAAGCGAGTCACCTAAGAGGAAGAGAGCCAGAAAGTACTCCAGGATGGAAACAGATGAGTCTGGTTCTCGCATTATTCATGTTGCGGTTCTGAGGGAAGAATGTGATCTAGATGAAGTAATGCGTAAAAATTACACGATCACTACGGTCGAATTAGGGCGCCCTACTGGAGTACAAGTAATCGAGGAAGCTGAAAACTCCTTCCAGGCACTAAAAGATAGGCTACTTCGAAAGGGAGAAAAATACAAGAGGCTGAAAAGAGAGCATAAGGCGTTAGTTGGGTATGTGCAGCATCTAGCACGTCCATGTGCTCAAGAGAACCCAACGGTGGAACTTCTAACTGAGCTTCCACAGGAATCAATCAGCGGGCTCGAGGAGATGAAGGCCATTCAAGAGGGAGATAAGTGGATTGGCGGTGTTTGCGCTGAGGCTGAGAGATTCATTGTAGATCTTGTCTCCTCTTTCCAGCATCCTCTCTCGTTTGGAGAACATTGAGCAGGCTTGGAATGATACTCACATATTTCAGGATAAGACTATTCCACGCCTGGCTGCTCTGATGTGCATGCTAATGCAGACTTTGGTTGAAGAAGGGGTGATTCAGGCAGGAGATAGATATGATTTTTCAGGCTAGTATTCTGCTGCATTCATTGGCCGAGGCTTCTTTGACACGGCAAGGACAGAGTCGGCCAAGATCAGGAAGGCCATGGGAAATATTCAGGAAGGCGTCTTCAACACGCTGGAGGCATTATTCACGAAACGACTAACTCCCGAGGAGGTGACAGTGGATGGATTGAAAGGAAGATTGCAGTCGTTCTTCTCTAAGATGAGAGTATTTGCTCAGGTGGACTTTGAGAATATCTCCATGTTCTCCGCTATTATTCAGAGCACGCAGGAATCCATCGAGAGTTGGAGAAAGTCTTGTATCCGGCAAGAGCAGACGATTGCATTCCTTGAGTACCGCTCAATCTTACTCCGGCTATTTCTAAGCAAGAAGTTGATGCAATGCTGGCCCGGTTCGTTGCTTTCGCGGTCAGAGAGAAGAACAATGGGAACAGGATCCTGGACAAGAATCTTCTAGAAGGATAGTGTGCATTAATTGCCCATAGTGGTCAAAGGAGGAATCTGCCATTTTTATGCTCATTAATTGCGCCACTCCACCTTCTGGCGGTTTTTAGGGCAAAATCTAGTCTAGGGCTGATATGGCTCAATCTGAGCCGTCCATTGTAATTTAATCTGGACCGTCCATTGAGATTGGCCAGCTATATAAAGGGGACTCCCCTTATTTGTACATTATTAGACTAGAGAATAGACATTCTGATAGAGCATAGAGAGACAGTTTAGAGTTAGCATAGTTTCATTACATAGCATAGTGTGAAGGAGAGGGAAAGTTTTCCCATGAGAACTCTGTAAGGAATTGTTGCAAAAAACTATCATAATAAAAAGAGTTTCATTGATGATGAATTTGTCTTTTATTATGAACAATTAGCGAGGTTTCTTCGTCCTTCTACTTCAAGTAGGACTTAAAATTAGAGTAATTTTCATTTTCATGCAAGTAGTTAGCTATGGATTTGTGGTGTTTGATTGAGGTAGCTTCGTTTAATCCATACCACTAGCAACTTGTTGACAACAAGTTTGCCTTGTGTGGTCAACTGGAAATCATTTCAAACTTAACTTCGATTGTGATTCACGTGTTTGTATGCATCGTCCTGATGGTATATGAATGATGAATTGTAATCTGAATACCTTCCGCTACTCCTTTGAAGATTGCACCGATTTTGCTGAAGCTATCCAACATGAGGCAAGGCAAAATCCGGTTCAAGTCTGTTGAAGTTAAGCTCCACATATCTTGCATTTAGAATAGAATTTAGGCTTTCTAAACCCTGCACACATTTAAATTCCGCACAATTCTGGTTAGCATAGGAACACGTACCTTATAGCCAAATCATTCGCATCATTCACGAAAATCCCCTTCCAATCATAAACCTGCTGTCAGCTGCAAATATTCTGAACAATTGTGTAAGTCCCCTCGTATAAACAGCAAATCACAACGAACTGACTGAGGGTATTCCATAGCATTTCGGAACCTTGGAGTTGAACATACGAACTTTATGGCAATCTTAGCGTATGGAATTCTTTGATCAAGAGAGAATGGAGTACCCTTCGGATACTTTGTTCTGCTGATTGGTGCGGTCACAAAAATCACATCAACAAGACTCAGTTGAGCCTTTAAAAAGAGATGAGAGCAAGTCATTTGGACATTTGATTTTGGTATTTTCTATCAGGGAAATTTTAGAGACCTTGTGTTTGCAAGTTCAGCCTTTTCTGAGGACGAAAACCCTTATAAATCTGTGGATTGGACGAAAACCCAACTCCACATTGAGAGGTGGATTCATCTAGGATTCATCATTGAGCTTATTTGCAGGTTTAGTTTTATTGGGGAGCTTCAACCAGCTAGGGTTTGAAGGAAAATATCATTCCAACTAGGGTTTGAAGGAAATTATCATTCCAACTAGGTTTTAAAGTTTTATTTGCAGATTGAGGACAAAAGAATTCAGATCTGAAGGTTATATTGGCATATTTTCATCTACAAATGCATTGCTAGGGTTTGGGAGTAAAATGTCCCACCCCTGGTGAGATATTTACTACTCTAAAAATTTGCCTGTGATTGCTTGATGTTTTCAAATTGTTTTGTTTTGTTTTGAATTTTTGAAGGGGTTAATGCCAGGAAATGCAAATAACATATACAAATGCTAGTTGAAGAATATTGATAAACTATTGCAAATTTAACAACTGCTGAGACAAACCCTTTATATAATTATTTAAATCAGATTAACAATTGTTTACTTAACATTAACAATCATACCCGAGATTCTAAGACAATAGGTGCAGGTCTGAAAACTCATAGCAGCAAATCTGGAAATGTTTATCAGCAACAGGTAAACCCTTACAATGGACGCCTATCAACAAAGAGGTGTTTCTCCAGCTTCAAATTGATGCCACATGTATGCTAAAGCCAGTTCGCCCTCAATGGTGATGAATGTATGCCAAATCCTTAGGCGTTTAGCCTTGAGATTCACACGTCCCAGCCAAGAGAGGAAGTACAGCTTACTTCAAGAAATGGTACGGCCACTAGAAACCCCACGTGGCAGCTAATAATGACTGTTGCAGCAAATAAAAGGTCTTCAATGATTGATCTTGCAATAATCTGATAATCAGCTCCTCAAACCCTTGTAAATTCTGAAGGTAAACTCTCCAAACTAGCTCAATATGACTTCTGATGTGGAGGCACCTGTGATTGCATCCTTTGGGTGATCTTTCACACCTGTGGGAAGCACAATCCTCGAGATACCACATTCTCCAAGACTGAAATTGCAGCAAAACCCTTGGTTTCACCTCCAAATGCCAAAGCAACAAAAGCCAAGTGTTGAATGAATGATCAAGAATGAATTTCATTTGTTTTTTGAAAGCTATATACCTCCCTTGAAATGGCACGATTTCCCAAGTGCCTTTTTGCTTTTAAATAAAATATGATATTTGCTTTTGATGTGACTTTATTATATCTCATTAAATGGGCGCTCAAATCAAGGTCACTTTATATTTTGACTTTATAACATTAATGACCCCTTATAAAGTCAACTTAAGTCATTATAATATGCACTTATAATAATTAATTATTATTAAAGCATTACTTTAATAATAATTATAATATCACAACTCCATCATTAATCATCATTTATTGAATCTGACAGTGCCAGGAGGTAATCCATTGAATCCCCTACTCATCCGAGTGACTTACCAAAAATAGTAAGGTTGGCCTCTATCACCCAACTGACTTACTCTAAATAGTAAGTGTATAAAAACGGAGTCAAAAACCTCTGAATAACATCGCCTCTGAATATGCCAAGGGATTGGAGAGATAAACATTGCAAATGGCCATCTGAAGAGTGAGATAACCCAGTGTTGGGCCCTCTAATCACCATTATTAGCCTATGAGGACCTGATAATAGGTTAATCCTCCAAACTCTAATGCTCCATAAAAAGGGGACATTACAGTCCACCCTCCCCGAAATTGCTTGTCCACAAGCAATCTCCACTACAAAGAAACACCACTCCACCTGGGTTCCAAGGGAAGATCTATAGAATGTCCCTCATGTCTCCAACTAACTCCTGTAGCACCAGCATAAGCACAACTAACAAAACACAATAACCAAGGTCAACCCCTATATCAAGTGTCTCAGCAGTATGGACATCATGAGGAAGCAACTCTAGAAACTGGCAGAGTTTGCTTCCCTCATTTGCGTAAGGAAATACCCCATACCAACTGTCCAACTCAAGCGCACAAGATTTGTGCATCGAAATTAGATCATGTACAAGTGGGTTGAAGGTAAAACTATAAGCACTCCGCACTATGTACACGCTGTAAAACCCATCCGTGAGCCCTGTCTGGAATCTTGATGCACAAGAAGGATCCCAAAGTCAGTGATCATCACACAACTCCACACAAAGGTCAAGAGGAAGATGGTCATCCAACTCAAAGAGTGGATTGTCAAAAGTTAGACCAGAATCATACTCAAATAACGGATTGTTAACAAACTATACACTATCCATGTGCTGATCTGAACTACTATCATCTGGACCTATGGAGCAATTAATGGAGTCATACTCCTCCTGGTAATGCTCGTGCTCCTCCACCACCTGCTCAATTTCTTCCTCTTTCCTTTTATTCTTCTTCCCACTGAGGGAGATGGCACGCAAACTCCCTTCAACTATTCCCCTCAACACATATTTTCTCCCATTTGCCTCGAACTTCATTTCCATTTTCTGCAAGTTGAGGGAAAATTCTCCTATGGCATGAAGCCACATCATGCCCAACACAATATCCATCTCACCCATGCCAACAACATAAAAATCATCCTGAAATTCATAGTCATTCAACAATAGAGTGAGCCCAAGGATCCTACTGGTACAAGAGTGAATTCATCTGCCACTCTTACCCGGAACCCCTCGAAGTCCTCTGCCTATAGTCCTCGCCTAGCCACCAAACCCTCGTCAATGAAATTATGTGTGGCACCAGTGTCAATCAGCGCGATACATTGCCGTCCATTCATTACTCCCCTGATTCTGAACGATCCCTGATTGTAGAGGCTAGAGTACAATGCCAAAGGAGATAACTTAGCATCTTTCTTGACTCCATAGATGCTCTTCCTACCTCAATGTCCTCTAGATCAGTTTACTGATCTGAAATTTCATAATCAGAATCATCCGTAAAGTACCATGCCATACAATTGTTTCCCTTAGGCCTCATAGGACAATCATGATCTCTACTATAGGGTCCCTTGCACTAGTAGCATAATTTCTTTTTCTCAACTCGTCATGTGACTCATCATCAAGTCTAATCGCTGATTTCTTTTTCTGATCAGCAACTTGATGAGGGCTCTCATCCATAGGAGTGATGGATTTAGGCGGAAAATGCCTTTTTGGGGCAGCCAACTACATACTACGTGCCTTTTTCATTGCTTCCTGTAAGGTAGGAGGAATGAATGCTTTGATCCAACCTCTCAAGGGCTCAAGCAATCCTTCACTAAACAAGATGACCAATGTCCTCTCTGAAATGCTTGGCACCATCACTGACAAATGCTAAAATTCACTAATGTATGACTCCAAACTACCCACCTATTTGAGTTGAGCTAGCTCTCTAAAGTATAGCTCTGGATCCTTTCGATCAAAGCGCTCAATAAGTCTATTTGTGAACTCATGGTAGGTAGTGATGAGATGGTGCTACAAAGTAACCATGTCATGATGCCACCAATCATGTGCTAACCCATCTAGATGCAGTGTAGCGAACTTAATCGCTTCATCCTCCGGCATCGATCTCAAAGATAGGTAGTTGTCCAATTTTTGGACCCAAGATCTAGCAGTGCATTGATCACTGCCATTGAAGTGCGGCAAGGTGACCTTGCTCACAGCCTACTGAAAGTCACGTGTAGCCTGTGGTGTCTATTGTACCTTGTGCTCTGTCCTGACTGCTCCACCACCTCTAGGCCTCTTCTGATCCAAAAACTGATTCAGGGTCAACAACTCCCTAATCTCGGCAGGTAACGTCATACTCTGCATAATGACAAGTGATATCCCCTGTAGTGAGAACATGTGGCTCTAGCACTTGAACTTGCGAAACCTATGGGGCCTGTGGCTCCTCCCTAGGAGTGAAAGTCGATTGGTTGGGCCTAAGAACTAAACCCATAGAAGATAAAAACTACTGAAACGCCACATTAGGCTGACCCAAACTGTGTGTACCACTAGTCTGTCCCTGATAACTTGTGTGTTGTGGTGGAACAAACTGCCTCATAGTACCCATCAACTCAGACATCATGTCCATCATATTATTGAACTGCCTCCTGGCTCTGGAGTCAAGACTAACTGAATTTGCCTGTCTCTTCTCCTTGTCAGCCATGGCACCTGCAATGCTCTTTGTGTCACTGTTGCTACCGGTATTATGAATACCCAAAATGCCTGACACTGTTTCACCTTTTGGAACAAGACGTGGTTCCCATTGTTCTGCACCTCTAGTATAATGTATAAATTCTTCACTCATGAAACTACTAACTCATAGGATGGCAGAAGACCACTCTGATACCACTGAAATGTCCCATCCCTCGTGAGATATTTACTACTCTAAAAATCTTCCTGTGATTGCTTGATGTTTTCAAGTTGTTTTGTTTTGTTTTGAATTTTTGAAGGGGTTAATGCCAGGAAATGCAAATAACATATACAAATGCATGTTGAAGAATGTTGATAAACTACTGCAAATTTAACAACTGCTGAATCAAACCCTTTATATAATTATTTAAATCAGATTAACAATTGTTTGCTTAACATTAACAATCATACCCAAGATTTTGAGACAATAAGTGTAGGTCTGAAAACTCATAACAGCAAATCTGGAAATGTTTATCAGCAATAGGTAAACCCTTACAATGGACGCCTATCAACAAAAAGGCGTTTCTTCAGCTTCAAATTGATGCCACATGTATGCTAAAGCCAGTTCACCCTCAATGGTGATGAATGTATGCCAAATCCTTAGGCCTTTAGCCTTGAGATTCACACGTCCCAGCCAAGAGAGGAAGTACGGCCTACTTCAAGAAATGGTACGGCCACTAGAAACCCCACATGGCAGCTAATAATGACTGTTGCAACAAATAAAAGTTCTTCAATGATTGATCTTGCAATAATCTGATAATCAGCTCCTCAAACCCTTGTAAATTCTGAAGGTAAACTCTCCAAATTAGCTCAATATGACTTCAAATGTGAAGCCACCTATGATTGCATCCTTTGGGTGATCTTTCACACCTGTGGGAAGCACAAACCTCGAGATACCACGTTCTCCAAGACTGAAATTGCAGCAAAACCCTTGGTTTCACCTCCAAATGCTAAAGCAACAAAAGCCGAGTGTTGAATGAATGATCAAGAATGAATTTCATTTGCTTTTTGAAAGCTATATATACCTCCCTTGAAATGGCATGATTTCCCAAGTGCCTTTTTGCTTTTAAAATATAATATTATATTTGCTTTTGATGTGACTTTATTATATCTCATTAAATGGGCGCTCAAATCAAGGTCACTTTATATTTTGATTTTATAATATTAATGACCCCTTATAAAGTCAACTTAAGTCATTATAATATGCACTTATAATAATTAATTATTATTAAAGCATTACTTTAATAATAATTATAATATCACAACTCCATCATTAATCATCATTTACTGAATCTGACAGTGCCAAGAGGTAATCCACTGAATCCTTTGCTCACCCAGGTGACTTGCCAAAAATAGTAAGGTTGGCCTCTATCACCCAACTGACTTACTATAAATAGTAAGTGTATAAAAATGGAGCTAGAAACCTCTGAATAGCATCACCTCTGAATATGCCAAGGGACTGGAGAGATAAACACTCCAAATGGCCACCTGCAGAGCGAGATAACCCAAAACCTGGGCCCTCTAATCACCATTATGTAATGTCCCCTCTTAACGCTTAATAGGCGTTTAAAAAATTAATGTTGGGGTCTTATGTTTAAAAATTATTTAAGCATTAATTTATACTACTAAAAAGGGGTTATAAGGTGAGTAAGGGAAAAAATAAAATATTTCTTTTGGTGCGCTTTGTGGAGATATTATATATTCGTTTTAAGAAAATTGAAAGAATTGAGTATTAAAATAATGTTTATTTATTTATTTATTAATGCTCAATATTGTAAGATATTGTAAGATAGAGATAAGATCGTCTCCGATCTTATCTGGAGTTTCTTTTTAGAAACTTTCCAGTTTTGTAAATCTTGTAAACTATTTATTGAGCATCTCGCTCATTGTTAATACATCAATTAATTTACCAATTACTTGCGTAATATGGTATCAGAGCTCAGGAAAACAATTTTTTCGAAAAATTAATAATTTCTTTTTGAAATTATTTTGCTTAATTTTTTCGAAATAATTTTTTAATTCTGAAAATACATTTTCAGTGAAAATTTTGTTGATGCGAGTTCAGATCTTTGTCTTGGCCGCGCGAGTTCAGAAATTTGTCTTGGCAGCGCGAACTTCTGGCATTTTTTTTGTGTGACCTGCACTTTGGCTCGTGTTCGTGTATCCACGCGTTTTCTGTTGGTCGCGTCTTCTCTTTCTGGCCGCGCGCGACTTGCAGACGCAATTTCCATCTGAACCTGGCCGTGTTTTTTCATCTTTCTGGTCGTGTTTTGTGTGTTTTCTGGGCGTGCGACATCTCTGCACGACGGCGCGCGATTTCTGTGTATTTTCCTGGCGAAATCTGTCGCGTTTTTGACTGGTTTTTTGGTGGAAAAATCTGCGTGACTCTGGGCTTTCTTGGCGTGATTATTTCACGTGATAAAGCACATAATTTCGCCATTTCTGATCGCAGCCTCTGCAAATTCGTTGGGTTTCCTGCTCGTATTATACTAGGCGCGATTTCCAGAATCTTCTACACATTTTTCTGCACTTTTTTGACAGCCTAGGGTTTTTGCATTTTCGGCCAGGGTTTTGACACGTTTTTCGAAGTCAGAAAATTTTTTCGATCACAGATTCGTGGTGGGTTTTTCGAGAGCTCAACTGGGTTGGTCTCCGAATTTTTTGGGTGCATCGTTTTCCGTGCCTCAAATTTTGTGCCATCTGTACACTGTACTTTCTGCAGTCTGTACCTGAATCTGTCCCTGTTTTCTGCATTGGAATTTGTGCCTCGAGTTTCGTGCATCAGCCTCTTCTCAGCACCTCGTTTTTCGTGCCTCGAAAAACGTGAAGATGGCCAGTTTAAGCAATTTAATGCTGGAGGGCAGCCAGAGATTTAATGGCAAAAATTACAACACTTGGAAGCAGCGGATGTTAACAATTTTTGAATACCGCTGCCTTGATCAGATGATCCTCGGCAACGCTACTCGTCCTGAAGCGGCGGGTAAGGATCAGGATAAGTTTGATGAGCAGAATCGTGAAGCCGTCATGCTTATTAAGCTTTCGGTTACTGATGATCAGCTCCCTCAGATTCCACTGCGAAAATCAGCTAAGGAGATCTGGGATCACTTGAAGGATTTGCATGAAACTTCCGACAAAAGCCGTGCGTTTTTCTTGAAGAATATGCTGTTTTCTATCATGATGGATGAGAAGACAACTCTGCAAGCGCACTTGAATAAAATCCAGGAGATCAGAGATCAGTTGGAGGCGATTGGTCGGAAAATGGAGGAGGAAGACATGGTTGTGATCACCCTGAAGAGTTTACCGAAGTCCTATGAACATTTCATAGAGACCCTCAACATTACGTCTGCTAATGTTGATCTCAAGTTTCCGAATTTGTGCACTATCCTGTTGCAGCAGGATCGCTGGAGACAACAGTTCGGTAGCAGTGAATCATCATCCTCCACGGAGCAGGCCTTTGCAGCAAAAACTCAGTCAAAGCATCATGGGAAAGGTCAGCCTTCACAGCAGAAAGGCTCAAGTCAGCGCTCCACCAGCCCGAAGAAGAAAAATATACAGTGCAATTACTGTCATAAATTTGGCCACATCAAGAAAGATTGCCGTGCTCGTTTGGCTTCTGAGCAAAAGAAGCAGGGAGGGTTTCAGAAAGCGAATGTCGCCGAGCACTCTGAGCAGAAGGAATCTGCCTTTTATGCACTGATGGCAAAAAGGCCCGCAGACCATGTCAAATCCTCTGCTTGGTATATAGATTCTGGTGCCTCGCGTCATTTCTCACATAGGCGTGATTGGTTCACAGACTTTTCCCGCGCGATGTCTGGGAAGAATACAGTTGTCGGCACAGGCACTGTTCAGGTTCAGTCTGGCGGAAGGGATCTCATATTCCTCAACGTGTATTATGTACCTGATATCGAGCTCAATCTTCTCTCAGTCAGTCAGATCATGCGGCATTCTCCCCAGATGGATGTGGTATTCGGCTTCGCATAGATGTTAGATTGATCGGCTTCGCTGCGGTGGCGTTGGGATAAGGGATCATGGCGCTGGAGGCTTGTGGACGCGGGTGATTCTCGAGTTAGCCTTGGCAGCCCGGACATTACATTTGTCACCGGTCTTTGGCACAGTCACGGGCGCGAGCGTGCACTATCTCTCTCGGCTTGCACCGGGGAGGGACTTGTAGATAGCTTACGACATTCGGACTTCGGCATCAGGCGTTTGTAGTGCTTTGTCGGTACAGGAGCTGACGCGCTGCAGATTGAGGATATGGCGACCCTTGGCGGGCTTCTAAGGTACTTCAATTAGTTCATGCCGATATTTGTGGCCCTATGTCTATTTCTTCTGTAACTGGTTGCAAGTAATTCTACTTTTTGTTGATGACTATAGTAGGAAAATGTAGGTGTACTTTCTTAAACAGAAATCAGAGGTTTTTAATGTATTTCAGAAGTTTAAGGCCTTAGTTGAAAAAGAGTCTAGTTCTTGTATTATAACTCTTAGGTCAGATAATGGAAATTACGTTCTAGTGCATTCTCAACTTACGTGATACTCATGGGATAAAGCGTCGTTAACCACACCTACACTTTCGGCAAAGCGGTGTTGTAGAAGCGGCCTTGTCGATGCGATTGTTGAGATGGCTCGCTCCATGTTGCAACAGAGTGTTCCTACCAAGTTTTGAAGTGGCGATCAATACATCAGTCTATCTCCTTAAATAGGTCGCCCTCATCTTTGTGGGGAAAGACTCTGAGGAAGTTTAGTGCAGTGGCAAACCTAGGTCCGGTCATTTGAAAGTTTTTGGCTCCCTTGTGTATGTTTGGATTCCAGAGGCCAAGCGCACTAAGCTGGACTCCAAGAGCCAGAAACTCATGTTCACAGGGTACAGTGACAATCACAAGGCATATAGGCTGATTGATATAGACACTGATCGTCTTATCTTCAGTAGAGATGTTGTCTTTGATGAGGAACGAGGTCCATTTCACTCTTCCTCACCTGTTCAGCATTCAGAGGATCAGCCTCTACAGGGTCCTGATATGAGTGTCCGACTTCCATTAGGTTCACTTGATGGGAGGGATGACGAAGACCTAGTCTTTGATGATGCTCAGCCTGAGTTTCCTCCAGATGATAATGAACATCCCCCTGTTGAACCTGTTCCAGATCCACAACCAGATCCAGCTCCTCCTGTTGCATCTGATGTTGGCACATCTACTCTCCGACCGAAATGGTGGGCTAAGACTATCAGTGATCTTCGTGCTGATGAGCTAATTGAGGGTAGATCATCGAGACACAAGAGCAAACAGCAGTCTACAGTGAATTTTGCTCTCATGGCCAACATTCACAGTGTTTATGAGCCTCAGACATATTCAGAGGCAAAAGGGATACCTGAGTGGGAAAAGGCAATGGAATCAGAATACCAGAGTCTTCAGAAGAATCACACTTGGGTCCTTTCCAATCTTCCTTCAGGGAAGAAGCCCATTAGCTGCAAATGGGTGTACAAGGTGAAGTACAAAGCTGACGGAACCCTTGACAAGTATAAAGCTCGTCTGGTTGCACGGGGGTTCTCACAAAAAGAAGGCATTGACTATGAGGAGACCTTTGCTCCTACAGCCAAAATGAGTACCATACGGCTCGTCCTTGCCTTAGCAGCCCAATTTGGTTGGAAGGTCCATCAGATGGATGTGAAGAGTGCTTTCCTCAATGGTGAGTTGAAGGAAGTATACATGACGCAGCCTCCAGGTTTCAAAGTTGCTGGTCAAGAACAGAAGGTGTGCAGATTGGTCAAGGCACTCTATGGCCTGAAACAGGCTCCTCGGGCTTGGTACATAAAAATTGACACGTACCTCACAGATCATGGCTTTCAGAGGAGTCCATCTGACTCGAACCTGTATGTCAAGAATACTGGTAATGAGATTCTGCTTGTTGTTGTCTACGTGGATGACTTGATCATTACTGGCAGTTCAGCACTTTTGATCACTAAGATCAAACAGGACTTGTGCAAAACTTTTGACATGACAGACTTGGGCCTTCTGCATTATTGTTTAGGTGTTGAGGTTTGGCAGACAGAGAGCAGCATTTTCATCTCCCAGTCCAAGTATGCTCGAAGTCTTCTGGATAAGTTCCGAATGCAGGATTGCAAACCTGCCTCTACACCCATGGAAAAAGGGCTTAAATTGTCAGCTAAGTCCGATTCACCTGTGGTAGACGAAACATTGTTCAGGCAACTAGTGGGCAGTCTCATCTATCTTGCTACTACTAGACCTGACTTGAGTTTTCGCATTGACTACATATCAGCTTCATAATGACCCCAAAGAGTGATCATTGGGTAGCGTAGCGTGTCTTTGCGCGTTATGTGAAGGAGCACTCGATTTTTGGACTCTTGTACACTTTCGAGTCCGCGATCCTAAACTT
>VDFB02122076.1:0-28148 GCA_007258455.2 Sequoia sempervirens
CACCCTCTTGCATCCCTTAATCCACTCCTCTTACATCATTTGCTCATTTTATGAACTCCTCCTTAATCCACCCTCTTGCATCCCTTCAACTCATTCTATCACCTCCCCTTAATCTACCCTCTCCATCCCTTAATCCACTTTCATCTTCAACTCATTCTCTCTAACTCCCTTAATCCACCCTCTGTATCACTTTAACTCATTCCATCACCTTAATCCACCCTCTTGCATCCCCTTAATCCAACCTCTTACATCCTTCAACTCATTCTATCAACTCCCCTTAATCCACCATCTTGCATTCCTTCAACTCATTCTCTCAACTCCCCTTAATCCACCCTCTTGCATCCCCTTAATTCGTCCTCTTAAAGGACCCTTAAGTCATATCCTCTTACATCTCCTTAATCCTCTTAGGACCCGTTAAGCCATATCCTAGGGTTCATGAGATGCATCCTCTTAACTCCCCTTAAGAATTCTCTTAAGACCCCCCCTTAATATATATCCTCTTAGGTCCCCTTAATCCATCCTATGGCTAACATCATTTGAATTTGTATGGAATTTACTATATGCAGTTCTTTTCTTGCATGAATTTTTTACTTAAATGACTCGTAAAAATTGTAGTTACTTACATTAATTATTTTTGCAAGTTCTCATCAAGTCGGTCTACAATGTGATTGTTGAACTGAAAAACTATTTTATCTGAGACTATGTAAATATCAATTTTTGGTATTCACCTAAAAGTTGATAAGCTTTAATTGTATCTACATGCACATATATGTTTCATCATGTTATATAGTTGTACATTAAACTTCTTGATGTACATTATATATGTTTGTTCGATGTCACTTTTTAAATATCTTATTCAAATTGTATAGATTATACATATTTCATGTGTCTTCTATTTACCACATTTTATATAATTATTCAATTGTATAGATTATACATTAAATATACATACAAGGAGATGGTTTTTTGTTTATTGATTCAGATATTTGCTATGTAATTGGAAAATAGTTAGAATTACTTGCCCTTAATTTATTATGAATATGATTTAAGAAACTATTTAAGGAATGTTTTAATTTGTCACCTAACCATGTGATAAGTTATATATATATGAAATTTGATTCTAGATAAGAATTATTATATAGTGCATGTATTACTTGAAAATTTGATAAAATATAAATATATAGATATGTATATAAATGCATATAATTATGAAAATGAACATAACATGATCTCATAATTGACTGCATATATAATCATCATATTAAAGTCAACTGATATAAATAAACACACATATATGATAATAACATGTTCAAAATAAAACTAGAGATCTACATAGTCCATAAAATTTATATGTCAAGTCCAACACATATATTGAAATGAAACTAGAGGTTTGTAGTCCATAAAATATAAAACTATCTAACTCTCAGGCTGATCGGTCAAATCAAGTCTCCTCTTTGTTCCACGTTGACTAGATGTACCTGCATCATGCTGTAAAAGAGTTCAAGAAACTCGAAATTAGATTTAAATTTATTTAGAAATTTTGATATAATTAAACATATTTAAAATTGAAAATATAAACTTTTAGATAAAAAAAACTAATTAAATATCGACTAAATATATTAAAAATGATTTCTAGTATGCATAAATTACCATATGGTCATGTGAATCAACTGGCACATTTTCTTCAACAGGTAACATAACTGTCTGTTGAGAAGATGCAAATGCCTGATCCACTATATCCTGCATATTCATATAAAGCAAACAATATGTGAAAACCTTGAATATATATATATATATATATATGTTCGTAAAAATTGTATAGGAGATTTAAAGTAAAGTTTACAACCTCGAATGATATGACCTCATGATCACGCACCTGAGATTGCCCATGAATAGATGTCAATGATGTCTCAGGTGCGCGGCCCGCCATGGTTATCTCATCAAATCCCTACATATAGATGTACAACAGTTCATATAGATCATTCACACATGTGTATGTAAATGTAAAAATTAAATTAGATCTATGATGTGTATTTAATTTAAACTTAACAAACTTTTGAAAGCACGCACCTGAGCTGATGATGTCTCAGGAGCGCTCACCACTGTAACTTGTGGCTCGTCAATACTAGGAATAGTATGACTTCCCTGCATCTAGATATAATATATCAATTCACACATGTGTACAAATTCAAATTAAATTATATATATATGGACACACAAATTATTTAATATATTTTGGTTCAAGTACCTGTTGAAAAGGTGAGCCCAAATCTACAACACTCGACATATACACACGATGATGATATTGAGTTTCGGGCATCACGTCATCATGTGTCTATACACCAAACACAAAATTATTGAATTAATATTATATTATATATATAGTTTGATGTTATTATTTACATGAATTTTTTACATTTCAAACTTGAATTAAATTTAAGTTCAAAAGATGAACATACCTGTGTGGGACGATCCTCAGAATATAGTAAATTTAGGTATGATCCCGCCCCAGATGCATGTGCCTCACCTGAAGTGGATGTCTGAGTATCCCTATAGCCTGAGCCTCCATGCTCTGTATTGGCCACTTCAGTGGCCGCGTGTGTAGTCTGCTGAGTGAGATGTCCTGAAAGTGAACTCAATGCTCCTAGTGTAGATAACATGGTTTGCTGCTGAAATGCAGCGGGAATACCAGGAGAAGGAGGAGGAACAAGAGGCGCAACTGGAGCACGTCGCTGAGGATCGACACGTGCTCCTAGTCTATGTTGGGGCATGCCACGCCCAGCTCCCTGAAATGACCTCATATCAAAATAGTTGGGTTTTTTACCCAACTCAAACTCAGCCCATAACTTTCTCAAAAAATATAAGGGCACCTCACTGTTGCCATGTGGTGGAGTATCAAACACCATCCACCATCTCTCCCAAAAATTTGCAGCTATCTGCGGGTGCCTACACCATAAAATTGAAATTCTTTTTTTTGTGGGTGGTATTGGTTCGTTTGTTTGGGGGTTCACAAAATATTGGCACATAGCTTGTTTAGTGATTTTTAGGTCATTGATTTCTTTATATGACAACCCATCTGCATAGAATTGTCTCCTCTCTTCTCTCCATTGATGGAACCTATCTAGGTCCGCATCGATAGATCGAACAGAATCGACAATAGTTTGCATCGTAGATGCAAACCGTGCGAGATGTGGAGGGATTCTAGTCTCATTTTTTATGAGATCTATGTTTCCTTGAATGACAACTAAGTTGGCTCAAATATTCTCTCTTAGTTGATTTTGGTCAAATGGAGGAGGGGGTGGGGGGTCAGGTGGTGGAGAATGCGGAGGTGAGTGAGGCATATCCTCATGTGGTGGGGTGGGATGTGCACTAGGATCTATAGGAATTTCTGGATTAGGCATGAAATCCTCTAAAGTGAAAAGTGGATCCATGGACGAGAAATGATATGGCAACTGCATGTTAAACAATTAAAAAATATATATCAACAAACTAATTAAATAATGCACACAATTTCAAAGTTATTTAAAAATCACATTGAACATGCACAAATTCAAAATATATTTCATTTGAAGACCATTCAATTTATAACATTAAAAAATCATAGCATTAAAAATTCATATTATAAATGAGAGTTGAATAGAAACCGATAGTCACTTAAGAACTATAAATGAGAGTTGAATAAAAACAGAAGGTTAGTAGAACAAGTGATGAAAAATATTGAAAATCATTGAAGACCTCTCTTGCACCTTCTAAATGTAAAGAGGCAGATTTTATTGCATATTTTTCCTTTATGGGGTTGAGGGTGAAGTAAGTCTCTAATTTCTCCAATTGGGCCTGAGAAAAATCTTGTCACTACAATCAAACTTAGGTGCATAAAGTTTTTTAGCTTACTTTTTATCTCCCTATTCTTCACTTTCTATATTCCTTGCTCATTTCTTGTAGATGGAACTTCTTACCATATTGAAACATTTTTCAAAAGATAAGGCTTCTCTCATATATTTTCATTGATTCAAATATTTTTCTATTAATCTATATTGTTTCTCCTTAATAGATTATTCCTAAGGGATGAGGGGAATGGTTTCAAATTCTTCTTCATCTTCCTATAAAACATGGGGTTTTAGGAATTCAAAAGGGTGTCACATGTTGCTCTACTATTTTTTTTTGTTGATTTTTCCCTCCTTTTGGGATTTTTTATGATTAAATATTCAACCAACTTCCTAGAATTAGCCCATTTGACTCCTTTAGCCTTGATTTAGAATTTGAAAATTCTTTTAGAAGAATTCCTCTTTTTCTCCTTACCCTTTTTTCAATAAAATTTTATGATATCCTAAAATATTTCTTATTTCTCATTGGACTTACGAAAATAAAATAGGGAAATGACTATAATATTTAAGTATGTTATGAGTGCCCTAGTTATGGGGCCACTAGTGTTATATAATAAAGAATGTAATTTTAAAGTGGCATTGATAAAAAGGTTTGTACATGTAGGTTTATTTTGGAGCTTGTAAAAAGGAAAGAAATTAAAAGATAGCTATTTAATTAAATCCTAAGATTGAGAGTGGTATTCTTGTTTATCCATTAATTTTACTTGAATAGATTGGACACCATATTTTCCTATCACTAGAGATTAGAGGAGGGAACCCCATTTATTTCCATATATAGTTAATGGATGGAAATTCATAAATCAATCATGAGAAATTCCATATAGGGATAGTAATTAAGATACATTGAATTATTATCCAAGTGACTCCTACAATACCTATTTTTTATAAGTTTTAAGTGTCTCTCTTGGAACCTATGGTTTGTAATTCGTGTACAAATTAGAGTTAGGGTTGGGGTTAGGGTTAGGGATAAGTTTAGGGTTAGGCTTAAGATTGGAGTTAGGGTTAGGGTTATAGATAATTAGGGTTAGGGTTAGGGTTAGGGATAAGGTGAGGGTTAGGCTTAATATTGGGGTTAGGGTTAGGGTTAGAGTTAGAATTAGGGTTAGGTTTGGGTTAAAATTAGAGTTATTTTTTGGGCATAGGTTTAGGGTTATGGTTAGGAAAAGGGTAAAAATTAGAGTTACGATTGGGGTTAAGGTTAAAACATGAGTTAGGGTTGAGGATAGGGTTCAGGTTAGGGTAAGAGTAAGAACTAGAGTTAGTTTTGGGGTTAGGGTTATGGTTAAGGTTAGAGCTAGGGTTAAAATTATGGTTAGGGTTAAGGTTAGAGATAAAATTATGGTTAAGGTTAGGGTTATGATTAGAGATTGAGTTAGGGTTAGGGTTAGTGTTTGGGTTAAAATTAGATTAAGGGTTATGGATAGGGTAACAATAAGAATTGGAGTTATGGTGGGGATTAGGGTTATGGTGAAGGTTAGTGTTAGGGTTAAGATTAGGGTTTGGGTTAAGCTTAGAGATAGAATTAGGGTTAGGGTTAGGGTTATGATTAGAGATAGAATTGAACTATGAATCTAACTCTAACCCTAATCAAACCTAACCCTAACCTAACCTTAAACCTAACCCTAAAAGAAATAAAATCTTAAATATAACCCTAATTGAACCTTAACCCTAATTCAATCCTAACTATAATTGAATTATAACCCTAATTAAACCCTAGCCCTAATTGAAACCTTAGCCTAACTCTAACCCTAACCAATAATCTAACCCCAACCCTAGCCATAAACCTAACCTTAATTTAATCTTAACCCTTATCCTAATTCTAAACCTAACCCTAACTCTAACCCTAATTCTAATTTTAACCCTAATCATAATTCTAACTATATTTGTTATCCTAATTCCAATATTAACCCTAATTATAATGAAAAAACTAATTCTAAATGTAACCTATTAAATTATAATTGTAATTAAACCCTGACTCTAACCTATTCTTAAATGTGATCTAGTTGATAGAAAGAATTTAGAGGAAGATGTTATGGATTGTCTAGTTACTAATGATGTAATTGGATAGGCTAATAGAATATCAAAATGACACACAAGAACTATTAAAATTGTATTAGGGTTTCTAGTTTTAGCTCACCTAAGGGGAGAGAGGTCTCTAAGAGGTTTCTAGTTTTACGTTTTAGGGTTTAGATTTCTAAGTTATGTCCAATTTAGGTTTAGATTTTATGGTTTTCAATTTACAATTTAACGTTATTTATTTTTTAAATGCAATTTAAAACTATTAAAAATTGAAATAAAACACATTAAAGAAAAAAAACTTAAATACTAATTAAAAAACAAAAAAATAAGATACAAAGCAAAAAAGGGCAGAATTCAACCAACCTAGAGGTCTCAGAGGTCAGGTGTGTTGACGGGAGGAGGTGACAGTCGAAACACGCTCGAAGCAACAGCCTACAAACGCATACACGCTCTTGATTGTCTTATCTCAATCCGCCAAAAACAGTGGATAAAATGAAAAGCCAGTAGTTTATTTAAAAAAATAAATACTTTTCAAAAACGCGTCCGCGTTTTGAAACGCATATGCGTTGTTAAACGCGTACGTATTTGTAACGCATACGTGTTTCATAACGCGTATGCGTTTGTAATGTGTATGTGTTTCATAACGCGTACGTGTTTCATAACGCGTACGCGTTTGTAATGCGTACGCATTTTAGGTTCGCGTACCCGTTGTTGAGCGCGTATGCGTTCGGATTTCGGTTTGGGTACCCGTTCCGTAACGCGTACGTGTTTTATGCGAATTTTTTTTTGTTGCCCGAAATTTCCCCTCTTCATGTACTCAACTTCTTGCTTTTACCCAGGAAACAGAAGAATTCACAAAGAATATCATTGAAGAAGTGCAAACTGGCACTGACATAAATGCACAGGAACCTCTAAATATGCAAGATACTTATAATATCCCCCTTCTAGTGAGTATAAATGAGAAATTTGTCTCTTATCAACAAGAAGAGCAAAGTTTCTCCAATGAGCAAGAGGAGCAAGATGTCTCCAGTAAGGAGAAAGAAATGGACAAGGAAATGGACAAGGAAATGGAAAAGGGTAAGGATAATAAAAAATATAAGGAGACTTGGATAAGAGTGACAAAGAATAAAATTCAGAGAAAGCATATTCCTCTCTAGTGGAAACAATCAAGGAGTTATTGGCACAAGAAATACAGATTCAACCAATGTTTTCTCTGCAACTATTGCATGTTCTTACATTTGATGGATAAATCAATTTTTCATTATGTCTCCCTTCCACAAGTTGAATCCTGTAGATTTACTCCACTCCATAGCAAGGAAAGAGTTGCTACAACAATAGGTGGAGAATGCAGGAGTTTTGGAAGAGACAATGAGAGTATTGGAAGAGAAATTTCCTAAAGCAAAAAGGGATACATCACTATCCCCTACACAATAGTTGAAGCAACTAATGGAGTCCTTTGAGACTTATTCATCTCATCTAGAGAAGCAGGTAGAAAAAAAATCTCAATGAAAAGACACTGACAAATGCCTCTGAAAAGTGTGACAACACCTTGGCCATGAAGTTACAATATGCAAATAAAGATATTCAAAAGTGCTTGGAGGAAGAAAAAGTAATATATGTTTTCTATCTAAAGTAGCCTACTATAACAAAGAGCATAAAGGATCAGATCAATGGTATTGAAATGCATATCACTAATGTGGTTGCAACTTACATATGATCCTATGCAAGATAGTGATGGTACCATAAGGGCACAAATAGAGAGTTTTCACTCCTAGGTACAACAACTACAAGATCAAAGGGATCAGTTTAAAGGTTAGGTGAAGCTACTAAGTGAAGTACAGTGAGCTTAAGGTTGGTTTCACTCACTGGACTTATGGTGGAAGCTAATGGTGTAATTCAGAAATACCATGCACCATCTTCTTTGGAGGAAGCAGAAGGTACATATGTGCAGTTGACTTGTCAAGTCTAGACCCTGACCGCAGCAAAGAGACAATGTGACAATAGCTTAACCTAGCTCAAGTCAATTTATAAGAAAATTATTCCTTCCAATTGAGCTGAGTCTAATTTTTTATGTAAGATGCCTTTCCTTTTTGATGATTGTGTATATATGCGGAGTAGAATCATCTATAGATAAGAATATATTACCTTTTTTTTTTGTGAAGTAATCGAACTTCGTCCCAGAGAGAGTAAAAGTTGTATAAAATAAGGGGGAGCTTATAAGTTTTGTATGTATAGAGAAAATTTTGTTACCCTTTTCCCTTGATGTGCATCAAAAGGGGAGAGAATGTGAATCAAAGGGGGAGTGTTTGTGCATATATTTTAGTTTTTCCATCAATGACAAAGGGGGAGATTGTTGCAGTGTGATAAGTTTGATTGTCATTGATGTTAAAAGTATGCATTCCTGTATATTCTTTGGAGACAGTTAGTATGCAGAGATAACTAATAGTGCAAGTCAACATTCCAGGAATGTGGAAGGCTAGTAGTCATTTTTTTCCTATGTATGATGTGGAGGTGGGTACACATGTCTTGATATATTTTCAAGTTGCCTGTAATACCCCTTGTGTTGTTGATACTCTTAGATACTCTTTTGTATTGGTTTTGTACTTGGTTTGTGATGGTGATTAGTTCACCATTTTGGTTGTGTGTGGACTCATAGTTTAGTTGGTTTGATGCACATGATATTACTTATGATGTTTGATGATACATTATGTGGTGATTATGTTATTTGGTTATGTTATGGATTTTTTTAAATAATATATGTGGTGATGTTGTGGTTTATTGTTGTTATGGACTCTGATGTGTTTTCTAGTGATTCTTGGTGAAAGGACAGAGTAGCATCACTCGCTCACGAGTGCCCTGCTACCCCGCAATTACCTTTCACAGTGTGTTTGTAATGAAGATTTACATGCTACTTGACATTTTTTTTTATGCAGGATGTAGGTATAGGACACCGACTCCACCTCCTTGTCAGGTTTGAGTGTGTCCCATAAACCCAATGGATATGATGTTGAAAATGGAGTTAATAAGGAAGTGTCCCCGTCCCAAGTTTGTCACCTCGTTGTGAGTCTTACGGTGTCATTGACTCGACCTCGTCTTTGTTTTAGTATGGGTTAGTGTTGATTATTTATTTTAGTTTGTAAATGTTTGTTATTTAGTTAATTTTTATTTTATATGTGATTAATTAATGTTATTTAATCGATATAATTATTTGCAGGTAATTGTAGTTAAGTTAATTAATTAAATTTTCTTGATTGAGTGAATAGTTTAAATATAAAAATTAGATGCTATTATGTGAATTGGAATTTTAAATTTGCATAAAGTAAATGATATTAATTTTTGAATTTTTAAATTAATTAAATAGCATAAATTCTTGATAATTATCAAAAGAAAATAACTGAAAGTTAGTTAAAAGATATTTTAGAATAGCTACGTGAGTGAGTAAAAATTGAATGCAAAAATCTTGTTAAAAAAATATTCTCGAAGAGAATATTGGCCATAACAACTGTGAAAGGAAAAAAGTCACTTCATGGAGGAAATTGGCTAGAGAATTGTTTTTGGTTTTTGGTTAAAAAACTAGAAGTTTTCAGGAATATATTTTTGGGCTCATATTTTACATCTTTCTGGAAATGGAGATTTTGGAAAGGGCTTTGGAAATTGAACTCTTAAGGCAAAGCTTTGCTCCAACCCTCATTTCTTCAAGCTTTAGGAAAACAGGTTCCTTTACTGTTTATTTAGTTATTCTGTTGTTTTGAAAAGATTCCCTGTACAAATTTTATTCTGTAGAAATTTTGTTAAATTTGTAAAAGTTGAGAAATTGTCTATACAAGAGGAAATGATTATTTTGTAGAAGCTTTGTTTTTTAAAATTGGAAAGATTGTTGGAAATTTCCATGAGTTTGTTAAAAGCTTCTGTAGAAAAGTTTGTTGAAAGCTTTTCTGTAGAAAATTTGTTGACGGCTTCTGTGTATGAAGTTTTGTGTGATTATTTTTGTGCCTTTGTAGAAAACTTTATAGTGAAATCAGAGAACCTTGTAAAAGTTTATTTTTAAAACAAAAGAATAAAATAGAGGAAAAACAATAGAGATATTTTGAAATCTCTTAGGATTTGGATTTGAAAACCTTCCTGTAAAAATTGGGGAAAACCCATATCCATATTTCCTATAGAAGAATATGATTTAAATTTGTTTTCCCAATTAGTTTGTTTAGCTAGAAAATTTAAAAACCTCTGTAAAAATTTTCTTAACAATTTCTGTAGAAAACTTATGTGTAAATAATTTATTTTCCAGTGAAAATTTTGCTAAAATATGCCTGAATGAAGCATTTGAAATATTTGTTTTATATACATTTATATATATATATAGCCTACAAATTTATATATATATATATATATATATATATATATATATATATATATATTATAGGAATATGTTCTCTGGAAAATATTCTGAAGAAATATTGGTTTTTTTTTAAAAGGCCTATATGTTTTTCGTACGGCGAATTTTAAGAAAATAATACAAGAATTTTTTTTAAAAAAATTATGTTTGTGTGGGGGATGCAACCATGGGTGGGGTTGCGGCCTTCCCCTGTGGGGGACGCGGCCACCCATGGCTGCATACAGCAACCAGTGGCTGTTGGGCGCAGCCACGGGTGGGGTTGCGGCCTCCCCATGAGGGGGGGGCGGAGTCCGCAGTCTCTCCCCCCTGCGGATTTGGTAAATAAAATTTATTTTATTAAATTTAAAACTATTTAATTTTTTTTTATAATATATAAATATATGTGTGTGTATATATATATGTATATTTATATATATGTATATATATATGAGTGTGTGTGTGTAAACATACAGTGGATTATATTGTTAATTTTATAATGTTAAATTAAATGTATGATTTTAAGTATATATATATATAGATTATATTGTTAATTTTGTAATGTTAAATTAAATGTATGATTTTAAGTATATATATATATATTTTTTTTTTATATGTTGAAATTATAGAAAAGTTGGATGAAGTTATATATTGCAAGTTGGTTTTATGAGTTGATTGATTAAATTAGAAATAAGTATTTTTTATTAAATTAAATTGAATTATTTCGGGTGAATTAATCATTTATATTCCTTGGTGAAATTTTGTAATGAGATATGTTAAACTGTGGCATACTTGAGTATGTATTTTTTACCTTTTTAAATGATTGGTGAGTCAAATGTTGTTTTCGCTTAATTGGGTTATGGTCATGTGGGAAACCTTTAAGTTAGTTTATCCTTCTATAGGAGCTTAAGTTGTTGTTTAAGACTTCCAGAGGCATGGGGAAATGATGTTGTAATTATGATCTTTTAATTTGATACTTGTCCCTATTTTGACTATAGTTGTGATCTTGAGTTAACATTTGGGTTGTACCATTTTATGGGAGTTGATTCATATGAATTTTGGCAAGATGGTTTTGCCTCACGATTGTTCTATTTTGTGGTTCAGTTTTCTTGTTGGTACAACCCCTTGGTATTGGATTTTATGTTTTGGGGTTTCTAGGGAGAGTGGCTCTACGTGGGAGTCGGCGCACAAAGGGGATGTCAGGATAACCCACGTTAGAGTTAGAGTAATAAGTGATAACCTAATTAATTAATTATGGGGTGGGTAGTAAAACATTAACAAGATAATTTTGGATGCCTCATCCACCTGTTAGGGCTTTCGCAGACTAAAGGTGGGCTGAGAAGGCTGTGGTTGGCAAGATCGTTGCCTCATCTCTACAAGAGGTTAATGGTTCCACACGAGTCACCCTATGGGATCGGCGCCTAGAGAAGTTTTCAGGATAACCATAGATGGGGGTCGGCACCTAGAGAAAGGCAGTCAGGATAACCCATGTAGGACTGTGCGATGACACTCTCCTCTAGCATTCCCTTGAGTTGTTTTATTGCTAGTCTCTAGAAGTGAACTTTTGATATTATGTTTCCTTTATGTGTTCTTTTGCTTTTCATGTTTTTAGTTTAGTCTTGTGTATCTATTTGTATGTTCTTGGTTGGGGATCCTTCCTTATTTACTCCTAGCATGGGGGTGGTAGGGAGGAATGTGCTACACACCCCGTTGGGTTCCCTGTCATGCAGTTGTACCTTTCAATGCAGATTTTTGCAGAGACAGCTTGATCCAGAGTTTATATGTTTCCAGATGTATACTTGTACTTCAGTTATACTTTGTGTATTGATGTATTACTCCCCCATGTGTTGGGAAGACTTATGATGTAATTATATATATATATATATATATATATATATATATATATATATATATATATATATATATATATATGTATGTATATATATATATTTGATGAGATGTACTAGAAGATTGATGTAATGTATAATCACACTATGTAATTCATTCTTGAACTATAATTGTAAATACTGTTAATGTTGTGTTATATCTATGAAATATGTTCTTTATATTTCCAAGTTTAATTTATTGTAAATGCATGTATGGTTTCTATATGGTTTATTCTTGTCACATTTTTTATCATTAATAAATGTTTAAATGAAGATATGTGAATGAATGGGTTATGTTAGTAGAATTGGTAATTACTTTTATCAACTTTGTTATGGGATAGATTGCGTAATGCCACCTCGTGTACCCCAAGGGACTTAGGTGTTTAACTTGTAATCATTATCTATGTTAATTGCATCAGTAAACTTAGTGTTTATTCTCTATGTTTTCCAAAACAAAAAAAAATTGGTGTGTTTTTAGTTGTCCTTTGGGGTTTGCGCGACGAGGCATTACATTGCCTACAATGATATTTTCCAATTTGGTGTACCGCACTTAGTGACAAGTTGTAGAAGTTTTATCTAAGGTATTCACAGTGTATACTCTAAGGTAGAGATACAGTATTTTGGTTTGCATCCTTTAGTAGAGCAAAGATTTAGTCTTATGATTCAGAATTTAAGCTCATGGAGATGTGAAGGTGTTATATCCAATTTTTCATGTCATTGTTCCTTCCACAATAAAAGTTACTTGTAGTGACAAATTGTCAGACTATGTTATGGTAGAGAAAAATGGTCTAGAAGGCTTGTTGGAATGCTTCGTATTCCTCTAGATGTGAATATTTGGCCAAAAAAATTTGAGGATATACTCAATTATATCCAATACATGTGCTATATTTAAGTTTCAAGTGTTTTGGTTCTCCACAAGTTCAGTTTTCAAGTGACAGATTGGTACAATTGGTTTTGGATGCTTAATCTTCATCAGAACAAGTGTTTGATTACTTACACGAACAAAAATTTGTGAATTTAGTTGCATGAGTTTGTGAGGTCAGTCCACATGTCCCATAGTGTCTAAGGTATGAAGCGCATGAAGATCTTTCTTGTTTCCAATACCGCATAGATGTTTCAAGTTATTTTATGAAGATATACTTTTTTTGAGGTTGACTAAGCCATGTTAATGGCGTGAGCCACTAATTCAAGTGTGAGCAGATTTTATGGAGTGATTGAAAATGTTGTATGGGTCATGTCGACTCATTTGGGAGAAATGTAAATAATGTTTTATCATTTTGTACACCTCTGATGGATATGTAGGCTGACATGTTACCATTTTTATATGTTCTTGCGTATGGCCAACTGAATTTGTATTTTGCAAGTGTACAAATGATATATATAGAGAAGATCAAAGATGAGAAGAGAAGTATGAAAGTGTGTGAAGATGTGTACAGTGCATGAGCAGATCGTGATAAGATTTGCCTCAGATTTAATGTGCAGAATTAATGACTATCAGTGCACATTGAAGCCATAAAGTTAGTCATATTTCAGTTGTTTTCAATCAAGGAGTTGTAGCTTCCTTGGATTGTAGCCCTAAAACAAAGTTGTATAAATAGGGAGTTGTATCTTCCTTGGGTTGTTTCCCTAAATCAAATTTGTAATGTTATTTACTTGTGAGGCTGGATAAGGACAATAGCTCCTAGCAACATTTCTCATCGTGGTTTTTCCCCTTTGGGTTGTTCCACATAAATCTGGTGTCATCTATGTTCTTGTGTGGATTCTTATCTTGATTAAGTAGATGAATGCTTATTTGGAATAACTTAGCTTCAAGTATTATTCATTGGGATTAAAATTTGAATTATACTAGTTCACCCCGTCTCAGTATTTCAGTGTGTTCAACAATTACAATAAAGAAGATGAAGTAAGATGTCAAAAAAAGTAGAAAAATTTAGCAAAAAAACAAAGAATAACATTATTGGCACTTAGATTCGAGAAAAAGCAAAGGCAAGTAGCTAAATGAGATTTAATGCATACTTAGGGAGTGGACATTAAAACAAGTGTAATGCATACAATATAAATTGCAAAGACTATACAATTTCTAACTCAACACACTTATGGAAGTGTAGACTTGATCTCAATGAGTGCAAATTTGAGCATATGCTTGGATTTAATTAGAAACTCACAAATCAAGTAACTACCAAACTATATAATGTTGGAGTTCATCATGTCATAATTTTTGTTGTCAAAATGTACGTAAGAGAAACAATGTTTAAGAACACCTTAGGGAAATATCTTGAATCATCAAGGTTATATTATCCTCAATTAGACCCCTAATGAACCAACTTTACAACATTGGCCAAAAGATCAAAAACACCAAGCAAGCTTGAAATAAATGTAGGATGATGTACTTTGATATCCCTATTATAATGCTCTCATAAATGTTCTATGTCAAGTTCTTGCATAAGCCCTAAGTGATTTCCAGTATCTAGTTTCAAATGAGTGAATGAATATCTTTAAATAAAATAGTCAAACATAGAAATCAATATTATGTATACTAAACTAGCTCATAATAGCTAGTGAAGTGGTTAGTAAGATAATAATTAAAAATAATAATTTTAAATGTTTAGGATTTAGATACACAACTATGAAAGTGACCTAAGTCGAATTCACTTCAGCATATCTAATCTAGAATGACAAATGATACATGTAGAAATAAAAAATAACTCTCTAAAAAATAATAATAATAAAGTTTATGATGTGTCATAATCCAAAGTCACACAAAACATATCACTCATACATTTTCAAATCAAAATAGATCCAAAACATAAAAATTAAAAGCTTGAATATTCAATTTTTACAATTACAAAAGTAAACAAATTTATTATTTTAAACATTGAAAGTCCTAATTAAAACTCTCTCTTCCAACCTTCTCCAAGTATTCTAAAAAAAACACATTTTAAAAAAGAAAAGAGCGTGGATTTAAAAATTGAAAAATAGTTTAAAATTAGAGTTTGCTCTAGAAATCATAAATAACATTACACTTGTAGAATGCAAAATAAATAAACTATTTGAAGCTTTTAGAGTCAACTCCATTTTTCATTACTTTCTAACATTCCGAATTTTTCTCCTTCATCCTCCTCGTATATTCTCTCAAAATTTAGTTAAGAAAACCTGTGGAAAGTAATATAAAAATAAATTGACTTTGGAAATTAGATAAAACATACGACATGCGCAACTTCCATGCAACTTCCCTCCGAATAAAAATTTCAGTGGGCCAATGGAATCTGCAGCCCTTTTTTTGTTTATGATTTCAAAATCCTCAAAATGTGGGCTCTCATGCGCAATCGCCGTCATACTCTCCTTCCTCGAAAGCGAGCAATGACGACAAGAACAAGTTTTTTATCCTACTTAAGCACTGCAAAACCTAATCTGTTATCACTTTGTTCTTCCTTCACACCTCCATTAATGGTTGAACAGCTAACTCTCTGTTAATCCGTTGATTAATTGCTTTTGGGACGATGACGACCGAATCTAACATTGCTGGAGCATCTCCCTCACGAATTTCGTCCCCGTATCGCAAACTGAAGCCGCGCTCTCTTTCTCCAGAAAGATTGAATTCGCCCGCTGTGATATCATTTCACTGTGATTTACAGGTGCCCATTTCACCCACAAGAGCGGTGAAGCGCATGCTCTTATCGCTCTCTAAAAACACAGTGAAATTGGCTTCCAACTTGTCCCCTCGGAAGCGGACTTCTCCGCCTGAGCTTTCTTTCCACTCTTCGCCTCCAAAAGCGGTTTATGAAACGCGCGACAGCTTGGAGGAAGAGCTGCGTGATGTTTTCAAATACCTCGATTCCGACGGAGATGGGAAAATATCGTGGATGGAGCTCCAGAGCGCTCTTGCTTCTGTGGGTGAGGAGGCGGACGAGGATGAAATGCAGGAGATGATAAAACAGTTCTGTGACAGAGATGGGTTTATTGATGTTGATGGGTTTATACGGCTCAACTGTGAGGAGAGAGCAGAGGAAGAGACTGAAAAAGAGTTGGAGGCCGCATTCAGGATTTTTCAGGGGACATCGCCAGCCATTACTCCAAGGGCGCTGCAGCGTACCATGTCGCGGCTGGGTGTGGAAAATTCTCTCTCTCTTGATCGATGTACTTCCATTATCTCTAAAGTTGATTTGGACGGGGATGGAGTCATCAACCTCCATGATTTCAAGCGCATGATGACAGGCGGTATTCCCTCATTTCCTTAGAGGTAAGCTTGTAGATTAAAAAAAAATTGTTTCTTTTTCTTAGAAACTTCCGAATAAAATATATTTTTGTTGCAATAGTTTCTTTAATTTGATTTTTAATTATATATAAAATATAATGATGTATACATGGATATTACATTTTTATATTATATATAATATATTATACATATATATATAAATATAATTGCATCTATATATATTTATATGTATATTTATAGATATATCATTTTATCAATCAATCCATCTATTAATAGAATAAAATTTATCTATCTATCAAATTATTTATTTATTTATCTATTCATTTGTTTATATATCAATTCATATATCTATTTATCTGCCTATCTATACATCATTCTTTCTATCTATCTATCAATTATACAAATCTAAAATACTTTTAAAAATTTTGAAATAAAAGACATCTAAATCTCTATTTTTTCCTTCAAACAACAAATTTCAATATCCCACATCAAAATTAACTCCCTTATCAATCTATAAAAAAAATATGCATTTTCTACTATATTCAATGTTTTAAAATAATATTTAATATTCTATGTTTTACCCTCACTCTAACTATCTATGTGTGTATATGTATATGCATGCATACATACATATACATATGTGTGTGTGTGTATATATATATATATATATACACACACATATATATACATATATACACACATATATATGTATATATGCATCTATATATTATATATGTATGCATGCATACATACATGTATATATACATATACATATATACATACATATATGTGTATATATACATACATGCATGCATGCATGTGTGTAGATAGATAGACAGACAAACAAACAAACAAACAAATAGATAAATAGATGGATAGAATGATGTATAGATGAATTGGTAAATAGATGGATGGATGGATAAATAGATAGATGTATAAATAAATTGATGAATAGATAGATATATTGATAAAATGATATATATGTGTGTACATGCATACATACATACACATATATGTACATACATATACATGTGTGTATATATAACAAGAGATTAGATAATAGTTACCCAAAATAAAATGTATTTTAAATAAGATGATCAATCAAAGATATATAAATAGTATTATATGTATATGTAATATAGTGTACATATGTGTGTGTACATGTGTATGGATAGAAAGAATTATAGAGAAAGAAATAGATTAGATAGATAGATAGATATCATAATATATACATAGATAAAAATGTTTTTTTAGAATATTATATATATATATATATTGCACATGTATATATGTATATATATACGTGTACACAAGTATGTGCATATACATGCATACATATATATTTTGTATTTAATGACTCATTCTAGAACTAACAAAGAAATGTGTTTGCAGGGCATTTTCTTCCTTATTTTTGAAGGGCCAAATACCAATAAAATTTTCCTATATATGCAAAGAACAAATCTGATTGCATGTCCTACTACTACAAAGAATTTAATGACTGGATGGAGAGTTTGCATACTTGGCAGAGCCTTAAGTTTAATGCAGGTGTCATGATTGGGCAATTTGTTGATTATATTTATATATTTGTTGATATAATTAGAGTTGGTTGGTAACCAACTTGACATAGGCATATTCTAAGGGATAGTCTATGGAATCAAATGTTGAATGTCACTATTTGTAAGGGTTACAAATTTTATGTTGTATGAACCTCAATAAGGTATATAATTTAGATACCTCTTCATATTTGGATGTCTCCATATGTAACTCAAAATTCTTAGGAGATCGTGTGAGTGTGTCACAATATTTCTTAAATCACATTTCTCCATTTGTTGCATTATGGATTAGTCTGTGTAATAGCACTATAAAATTATTACAAAAGTTGTGTACCAATCCTCTTCTTAATACATATAATATTTTCATGAATACATATTGATCATGTTTAAACAATATCTAGCTATGTGTGCATCTCATATTTCATTGATTTCCTAATATATGTTATTATAGTTCCTATTTGTTAATTCACATATCTCTTTCCTTTTCTAAGTATGACTCTATCTCTTAATTTTTAGGCATCAATTTTCTTTGGATAAATGACCAATTTTTCATTTTACACAATCTTATTATTTCTCCTTTTGTAACATATGATTAGATTAGGTTCTACCCATTTGCATGAATCAACATTATACTCTTGTCAAAATTTTAAGAGAACTCAAACTAGAAATATATTTAGATGATTATGTTTATGTATATTCCATATTGTACATGCTATAAGAAATGTTAAGGGGACTCACATCAAGGGATATAATCTTGTTTTATATATTTAGGTGAATTTGTAAGTTTTTATTTCATCTACTTCATAGAGGTATGTAGATTTATTCCATAGAAAATAGTCTTGTGTGAGTTTAATGATAAAACTTGGGCTTCACTTATACACTAGTTGTAGTCCCTAATAATCTAATATATTTTAGTATTTCTCTACCATTTTCATGTTAATAATCTCTAGCATTATCCTCCTTGGCCTTACAAAGATAGAAAAGTAGGGTAGCTTCCCACTCCTATCAACTCATTTACCTTGGATTAGTTTAAATTTATACTCTAGAATTAGTTATAATTTTGGAAGACAACTCAACCAATGGTGTCAAAAATATAGTTTAAGCCTATTTTTCATTAATTTCATATTTTATAAATCTTTTGAGAATGTATTTGTGTGCATAAACTCTCATTGACCTAAATATCTTCATGTATTCCTAATGTATTTACAAGGATTTATACTTATCACAATACAATAATTGCTAATATCATTGTTGTATGTGATTAGTTCATCTTAACAAGAATATAAATCCATATCAAATATTTCTTAAGGTTTATTTTCACTATAATATATGGGATACTTTTTATTTTCTATGGATATTTCAAGTAGGTTCAAGGTCAATTATGTTTATGGTAGACTTAAGAATACATTTGAAAGAATATGCTTATAGAAATTTAAGTGCATTCCTAGTTCTCTTTTTAGTCTTGATTCAGAGCATGCTTATAGACTTAAATGTACACACTTTTGTGTTTGAAATTGAAGCTTGAATCTGTCACCCCTAAGACCAAGGCATTACTCTTTAGTTTCTAGTTCTTCCACCACACTTAGATCAATGCTTGTTTCCTTTACATTTTGTTGTCATAATTTTCATACTAGTTGTGCATAACACGTTGCTTTTAATTTTTTAAGTTACATTATGAGAACCAATGCTAAAAACATTATTAAAGGGTTGTGCATTATTATTTTCAATCATATTCATGTATGAAGCATAATGTTGAGCTACATGAAGCTTTGAGGAGGGAATTTTTTTTTAATTATTTGCATACATGGTCTATTGCATTTGCTTTAAATTATTCTATTAATGAACTAGTGTAGGATTTTTTTAGCAAAAAAAAAATAGAACAATCACCCACAAGGTATGGTTTTCTTAAGAGATCGAGTATATTGATTTTATTTCTCTATAATTGTCCTTTCTAAACCTTTAGGAACAACCTTCTAGATCCTAAAAAGCTTAAAGTGAAGACAAGCCACCTTTCTAATTACTTGATCCATAATTTCCAAACCTATAATTATGATCTCTATCACACTAGCCTAGACTAACTTTCATCCCTAGGTTAGTTTTTGTGTCCATCCCTTAGGAATGTTGGATAATTTTGAGTGTCAATGACAAATAAGCATAAATTAATCTAGATTAATAAATGGAGCTATGGGAGAGATAAGTAACATCATAATTTAAATACTAGTCTAGAAAATAAAATGCAATAGATAGAAATACTTAGCTTTATGCTTAAGGGAGAAGAATAATCCTAATATGATATTGAATTCTAGACATTCCAAGATCATAAATGGAAGAGATTTGTCTTTACTCTACCTATGGATTTAATAATTTATCACCTTTGTGGAGGGTTGATTCCAAAATCTTGGCTTACTTCCATGGGAATGGATCTAATCTCTAACAACTTATTTTATTTGGCATAGTGCACAGTTATGATCTCCAACTCACTTTCAATATTATCTAAAGTAGTGATGTTTATGAATGTCTTTAAAGGGATGCCATGTCACTAGGGGACAAGTTCTCCTAGGTCAACCCCTAGAAAATACTAGCCTTATAGTTGTGTGAATAATTAAAGACAATAATCTTCGTGTAGATTTTGTAGGATGGTTATGCAAAGTTAGATTTGTTTTAGTGCATAAAACTAATGTGTTACTAAGATGTTCCTTCAAATAAAATGGATGATTTGAATGTAATTGAATGTCATTAAATACATGTGTGTGGTAGTAATGACACAAATATGTGCTTAGTCAAATCTAGGCAAGAAAAAGAATGGGTGAGAGTTAGCCAAAATTTAAATTTGAATGTTGCAACTTAGGAGTCAAATCCATATGTTTGGGATCACTTCCACACTTGCAAGATTGAAATAAACAAAAAGATGACAAAATCAAGGTAGAAATGGAATATCTAAGAACAACTATAATAAATGAAGAATATATGAGAATGTTAACAAACATAGATAAAATAAAGAAAAAAATATAAAAATGTTTATAAACAAACCTTTGCCAGTACTCTTCCTGCCTGTGCCAAAGTGGGAGCTTTGGAACAGGGCATGGACATCCATCAAAGCATAAAGAAAGGGGCTTTTTTTTATCAGATGTCATAGTTGCAAGTGCCCTGATAGACATGTATGCAATGTATGCAAAATGTGGAAGCTTAAACAAGGCACATAAAACTGTTTGACAGAATGCCTCAAACAAGTCCGTTCTCGTGGGCTGCAATGATTGAGGATATGCACAAAATGAATTTATTGATAAGGTTTTACAAGCATTCAAGCAAATGCAATTGGCAGGTGCAAAGCTAGATTGCACAACATTTGCCAGCATCTTCCCTGCCTGTGCCAAAATGGGAGCTTTGAAACACGGTATGGACATCCATAAAAGCATAAAGGAAGGAGGATTTCTGTCAGATGTTATAGTTGCAGGATCTTGTGATGATCGATGTCAAAACCAAAATATCCAAGACTAACTCAAACATACACCCCTCTAAAGATAGAGTGGAAGAATTAGAGTTTGGATATGCAACTAGCGACTAAGGCTCAGTGCTCGCCGCAAAATTGGGAGCAGGAGTACTAATTGTTTAGGGTGGAGGAATAATCTCCACACTCAAGGGAAGAGATGCACAAGGGATCAACGATGGGAAAAGGGGATTTGGTTTATCTCTACTAAAGGGTGGCATACGATGATAATGCTTTGGGTTGTGCTTAGGTGGAGGGTGCAGACTATCTATGTCAATGGTGGTGAGTAAGCTCAAGAAGGACCTGATGATAGGTGTGCATGAAGGGAACAAGTGAGGAGGAATATCTATAATCAGAGGGATATGAGGAGGGTTGAGGGATCAACCCAATATAACCTGAATTCAGGGAGGTCTAGAAATAAGAGGTTGACTAGATAGAATAGAAATAGTAGGCTTAGGAGAGGGACGTCTAGAAATAAGACGCTGACTAGGTAGAACAGAAATAGTAGGCTTAGGAGAGGGTGGTGGATGTGAAGCAAGATGAACATGACTAGAAGGTGGAAGTGGGCGTGCATCTCGAATAGCATGAGTAGTAGTATAGTTTGGGTAACTTATATGTCGAGTCTATGCACTCAGCTCAATACTAATAGGAGTGGGGTTATTCAACTTTGGTTGCTTTCTAGTTTGTGTCCTTCAAATAGGTAGTGGAATGAAAGCAACCACTTGAATTCATTTAACCAAATTCAGTGCAAAAAGAGGGAAGGTTCAAACAATATTGGTTGCTTTCTTCTTCTCACCACCAAAACTAGAGCGATTGGAGCAACCACCAAAGGTGGAGTGACCATAACGGGTGTAGAGGTAATTGAGGGTGTGGAAGATGGAATCCAACTCAATTTATACTTGTGTACATGAAACTTTGAGCATGTAAGAACAAGTTAATGATATTAACTTATTCTACCCCAAAACACAAACAACACTCATGATTAAGGATAAGAGTTAACAAAACATAAAAGATTTCACCAAATTAACCCCTACTACACCATGGTATGGTGGTTGCACTCAAGAATGTTGATGTGTGAGTGCTCTTACCAGTAGCATAAGGTTGTATTTGAATATGTTTATTATATAGCTTGAGATGGCATCCAATTTATAATTTTTTGGCTATAAAATTGGATGGTTAGAACTAAAAGATGAGATCAATGGCTCATAATGGTTTAGATTTATGGGAAGATGAGAGGAAGACAAGTTTCATCATTTGGTTAGAGGAGATGGAAGGACAGTGATTGAGGAGAAAATCAATGGTGGAGATTCTCCTTAGGAACATTGGATGGACAAGATGGAAGTGGTACTTTGAAGTGCCCTTGAGGGATGGATAAGTCCATTGGCCCATGTGACATGGTACCAAGACCATGTCACATGTACAAAGGGCCATGCCTTGTGTACAAAGGACCTATACTTTTGTACACCTTGGAGGATGTGGAGGATTTGAAGGGGTTTGGCTAGGATTTGGTTGTGTAAGTGGAAATTTAAGGGGTTAAGTGGTTTTAGCCCACTTAATGAAAAGTCTATAAAAAGAGGAAAAATAAATAAATAAGATATTTATTTAATTTTTGAGATGAGGATGGAGATAAATAGATGAATAAATATTTGGATTTATTTATCTAAGGTGGACATTAGAAGAACGATGATTAAGTGATTTAGGCTAGAAATAGGTGCAAGTGAATAGTAATGAATAGTGGATGAATAGTGATTTTATTAATTAAATAATAAAATATTATTTAATTAATAAGGGGATGAAAATTTAATAATTAATTGAATAATTAGGGTTATTATTCAATTAATTATAGAAGAAATAGTCAAGTAATGAGGATGGTCAATTTTAGATTTCTATATTATGCCCCTCTTTGAGATGGTGTTACTATTGGACAAGACAACTCAGAGGGAGGGTGAACTAGTTGTAGTAAATTTAAACTTTTAAAACATTCATAGGAACTTAGATCACTCACAAATCCTTAACTCTGCTAAAATGATTAAACATTAAGTGCAAGTGCAGAAACTAAAACCATCACACAAACACAATAACACCAAATTTATGTGGAAAACCCAATAAGGGAAAAACCACAGTGAGTATTAGCTCACACTATAGAGTTCATATCAAAACAGATTACAAAGGCTCATTTCCAAAACAAGGACTCGCTATCTAATAGGGTTAACCACCTAGAGGGCTCACTGCCACAAAGATACAAAGAAGATAGAAGAGATATGTTACATAGAAAAGACAATCTCAATGCAATAGAGATTTCCACCACAATTTACACAACCACTTGCAGACATGCATGAATGATAGAGTACACCTTCATCTCACTGCATCCAAAAACTCAGCATTTAGAATTTGCACCGATCTGCCACACTCGCATCACACACACACACATACACACAGAGATTTGAATCTATTTCGCATCTATCTGCTCTATTTCTTTGCACTTATCTCTTGCCCATATTTCACCACTAACTCATCCTATATTTATACCATCTTCAACTTCAAAACATATCCAAAGTCGGCCATCCATCATTAAATTCAAATTAGGTCAGCACCAAAACATCCTAGGGTGGAATTAGAATGAGGGTAACCCAAACACATGCTTGATGAGGACCCAAATAGGCCCCAACATGCTTCATCAACTTTGAAAGTAGTGTTCAACACAAGGTCGACCAAACCAGTGTAAAACACATAGAACAATTAAGCACACGCAACCCTTAGCACGATCAAATCCTTCCAGGCACCAAAATTATCTTCAACACAATCATAACAACATAACTCTAGAACCGCAAGTCATAAGACTCAACCAAAAATAAATTTGGACCAACAAAATTTCTCTCGGACCTTAGCCAAATACATAGAAAACCATAGTTCACAATTGGTGAACATAACTCGCACTATACAATGAATCAAAAGTCAATAATTTGGATATAGCAACTTCCAACATCCATGATCAACATATCTGAACCACACAAACATAGGAGCAAATCCTGGAGCAACCACTGAACACATACAACCTTTCTTCATTACAATTTTCTCAATATCCTCGACATATACAGCCAATAACCTGCATCCATGACATTAATGACAACAGCAACTAGTTGATAACCAATTGACCAGTTGACATCAATGACAACACCTTCATTCTTGCAACAATTACAAAACATCATTTTAAAAAAGATTAAAAACTAGTGATTGGAAGAAAGAAAATAGTTAGATTAGGGAAGATGCCCTAGTTATTCAAAGGAGTTACTAGGAGGAAATATTATGAGAATGAGAATGAGGATGAGGATAGGGATGCCCCCTCTAGAGGATAGGTGGATTTGGGAGAACATGGTTGTGCTCTCAAAATGGATGAGAGAATGTAAGGAACCAAGGTAACAATGTGTCCCATGCATAGAAAAAGATAAGCCACAAGAAACTATATGTTGAATAGCACCATGATATTGAATACCATGATATCAATGTGGAAAGTAGGTTACAAGGACCCATATAGATGCAAGAAAAATGATAATATACAAAAAAGAGTAAGAAAGCATGTGCAAAATGATTCAAATATAAACTTGGTGTTGACCCAATCAAGTTGAAAAGCCAAGATTGATTGATGATGGATGGAATGTTGTTGATGCGGAAATGATGTATCTCAAAACAACATAAGAATTGGGAAGGATACATCTTGATGATGATATTGGATTTGGATCAAGGCTTGCAACAAGGATAAGATAAAAGATGAAGGATGTTATTGGATGAATTTTTCTAGATTACATAGTTGGATTGCATGAATAGGGATTCACTTGTGGATTGCAATGTGCATTTGGATTACATGGGAGTGACAAAGTGATGAGATGGATGGAATTGTATTTTGTGATGGGTAGCAAATAGCTAGATACCAATTCCAAGAGATTATGGGATGAGAGGATGAGGTGTGTAGAGTCCCTACTAGTATCTAGTAAACTTGGTGGTGATCACAAAATTAGGAGGGAAAAACCTAACTAAACAGTCCACTTAATATTTGGAAAGACCTTCATTGAATTATCAACTAGGGCTAGTAGGCTTGTGATGGTACTAGCACTATATGTTCTTTCAAAGACTGGAAACTACCTAAATCATTCTAGTAAAGATATTACAATTGTTGGAAAATCATAAAACTGCAAAACAGTTTAATGAAAGTAAAGTTGTCCCTATGGCTACGAGTACCTATAGTATAAGACTGTAGCTAACTACTATTCAGAAGTAAATGTTGAAAACTAACTGAATTGATGATTAAACCTATTCTACACTCCGGAGTATGACAATTCTAGTAAAATTTTGCAATATAATTATGAAACAGAGATTGTCCATGCATTCATTAATGACTGAAAACACAAATAATCTAGTTAACTCAAACTGCATTTACAAAGTAATAACTAAAACAAAATTGAAATAACTAAAAGGAAAGGAGTAAAGGACAGTTTCCTTGAGTGTCCATTGATCAAGTAGTTGTTTCCACTTAATCTAAACCAAATCTAACTCCTTAAATCCAACAAAATCATAGTAACTCAAGTTCATTTATTGCACAAATCTAGAATATCACATAAGATTTTGATAAAAGATCTTATTCATGAAATCATAATTGCACAATAAACATAGTCTGTATATCAACTAAAAATTGAAAGAGTATTTGATAACTGCTAAAAATTGATTGACTGGAAAACTGATTAGCTAACTTGAGACTCAACCAATGTGTTGTACATATAGGCATGAGGGAGTTTATTCAATCTAGGACTCTAAACTGAAACCTTTAATGACCACTCCCTGGATTTCAAAGGGTGACAAAGATTCAGTTAACTCTAAATGCAACTAAAAAAGAAGATTCCAAATTGGATTTTGACTCTATTTGTAATAGACTAGAACGTGGAATGCTCAAAATCAGTTTAGAACTCCAATCAGGTATGTGCAGGATCATGATGGGCCAAAAAGTGGCGATATGATGGGTATGTGTATGGTATGTGGCTGACGACTTTTTTTCTTACCCAAAATTGATGAAACCAAAAGGGTTTTTAATGGAGATTCTCAGCTTTCCACCAATATAAATTATGCTTTACTTTGAATTTAATAAATTATTATTATTCATTTTCTATTTGAATTACGACTAAAGTACTGATTGATAGGCTGATTGAAAAACATCTATAGCTTTCAAATGGTATCACAATTTTTTAATCTGAAACATGTGTCACATTCTATGCTTCGCATACTATAGGATTAAAAAAAATGAATTTCATGAAGTTTTGACCAAGTTAAGGTGGTCAGACATACAGGTTTTTATATTTTTTAAAAGTTGAAATAAAAAATTCATAATTAATTATTTACTTGGAAAAAAATTACAAAAAATATGCATCACATCAGGACATGAGTCCTCTACTTATATCTAAAATCTTATTAAAAAATATTACCATTTTATTGTGGTTAGGTGGTCAAATAGACACCTACTTCTTATTTTTTCCCTAAAATTTAAGTACCACTACATTGAAATTTCAAATTTTCACCAAATAGTTTGTTTTCTTTTTTAAATAAACCTAGTAGTTTAGAAACTACATTCAATTTGCTACATATTCTATTTTTACATATTTTTTAAATACTATAGATAACTTATTCAAATTTTTATGTCAAGTTGTCTAACTCTAATTTTTCTTAATTTTTCGCCACTTAAGGGTCTGCTTTTTCCATCATGATCCTGCACATACCCAATCACAACAGGGTTCTTCCTTCTCCATTGATTTCCATAATGATTCAATATCTCCTCCATTAAATATTTCCATGTTGTATTCATCATGTTCAGTTTATTCTAGGAATCCCCTGTTTCATTGTTCAGGAACTCCTTCGAATGCAAGCTCCATCTTGTAGTTGTTGCGAGCTATAGTGCCTCCTTTGGCTGCAAGGGGTTAGTTCACAAAACATGTACACAGTACTAACAACCATGACTAAGCATAGATATCCAATCACAATTCATACATATTCACACATAAATCATGCATTAACCATCACATCATGTAATTATATTTACATATAAGTTTCGCATAATAGGTATCAAAGATAGCATAATGTATGAGCATGTATAGGAGAAATGTCTTGGTAATGTCTTTGAGAATGTATATTTAAAGATATAAAAACTAACTAATATATAGACTCATCATTTCCCCCCAACTACCCTTTTTCTTTCCCTCAAGCAAACCAACTAGGGCTAGAGGTTGTAGTGCAGTGTAATTTCTCTAAGATCCATGACAGTGTTCACTCCTTTGATCTACTTCAGGTAAAATCCTTTGTAATAGGAAATTCTTGTCATTCTGGTAAGTTCAACCTACTCACATTCCTCCATTTTATCTCTTGTCTAATGTGGCATTGGATATAGGAGTGTTAGTGGTTGGAATATAAGTGGTAGCCATTTAAGTGCTTTATCAACAGCAATATCCATATACCTATGCACTCTTTCAATCATATCCATGAAGTTATACACTGAATGTGGCTCTTTCCTCTGTAATTTTGGATTCATAATGTCCCATCTCTCCTACACATACTTGTAACAATGATGATCCAATCCAACTATCAATGTCTACATCCTATTGTAATCTTGCATCCTTAATTTCATGATATTTCCTCCTAGTCCCTTGTGATCTAGAATTTCTAACCATTCATTTATGATTCCATCAGGGTCCTTG
>VDFB02122077.1:0-18420 GCA_007258455.2 Sequoia sempervirens
CAATCATCTAAATGAATTTAATACCTTGGTCACCCAATTGATTTCAGTGGGTATAAATCTGGATGACGAAATTAAAGCAATTTTGTTATTATGCTCTTTGCCGAACAACTGGGAAGGGGTTGTGATGGCAGTTAGCACTTCGGTGGCTGCCAAGAGTAAATTAAAATTTGATGACATAGCAACCACTCTTCTCAGTGAAGACATGAGGAGAGAAAATCAAGAACCCTCATCTACTGATACCTTGGTTGTTGTAAGTTATGCCAATAGAGGAAGGGGTCAATATAGAGGCAGGAACAATAATAGAAGAAGGTCCAAATTTGTAAGAAGATTGAAGTCCAGGGGCAGAAACAGTGATTGTTGGTTTTGTGCAAATTCGGGTCACACCAAAAAGGATTGCTGGCAATACAAAAAGCCACAAGATGAGGTAAATGACAATGAAGTAAACACTTTATATGACAAAGATGATGGTGTTTTAGTTTATCAGTAAGTGACACTACTACAGATTCATGGGTACTTGATTCTGGTGCCTCTTTCCATGCTACTCCATGCCAGGGGGCTTTCAAAAACTATTAAGAAGGTAAGTTCAGAAGAGTTTTTCTTGGTGATAATAAATAATGTGAAATAATAGGAAAAGGTGATGTGATGTTACAAATGAAAAATGGAAATAAATGGATTTTGAGGGATGTAAGACATGTTCCCACACTGAAAAAAATTGATATCAATAAGCTAGCTTTATGCTCAAGGGTGCAACATCAAATTCTCTTTAGATACTTGGAAGGTAACCAAGGGTGTCTAGGTGATTACAAAAGGAAACAAACTTTAGGTAGCCTATATGTGTTAGAGTATCATGTTGAAGTGGGAGCTGCAATGGCAGTTGTGGACAGTGTTATCAAGCTTTGGCGTAAAAGTCTCAAACACATGAGCAAAAAAAGACTTGAAGTCATGTTAAAGAGGAATCAACTTCCTGGTCTAAAATCTATTGACTTGGAGAGTGTGAGCATTGCCTCTATGGCAAACAAAGATGGACCAACTTCTTGAAAACCAACCATGACAAGAAATCTACACCATTGGAGCTCATGCACTTTGACGTTTTCGGTCCAACAAAGGTAACCTCCATTGGAGGAGCTAATTACTTTGTTACTTTTCTTGATGATTGTACTAGAAAAATATGAATTTATATGACAAGTAGAAAATCATAAGTGTTTTCAAAACTTAAATTTTTTAAAGCCATTGTTGAGAATCAAATTGGGCACAAAATAAAATGTTTAAAAACAAATAATGAGGGAGAGTTTTGTTCCTCAGAATTTGACACCTTTTGTGTGGATAATGGCATTCATAGAATTAAGATAGTTCCTTTCACCCCATAGGAGAATGGTGCAATTGAGAGGTTGAATAAAATGATTCTTGAGAGAGCTTGGTGTATACTCTCTAATGCTAGATTGGGGAAAGAATTTTGGGCAGAGGCTTGTAATACATCAGTTTACTTGATCAATTGAGTTCCTTCATCTTGATTGGATTTTGATATTCTGGAAGAGAGATGGCTCAAGAAACACATTTATTACAATCATATACACGTGTTTGGCTATGAAACTTTTGCTCATGATCCTAAAGAGCAATGAAAAAAGTTAGACCCCAAATCAAAAAGGTGTATATTTATCGGTTATGGTGAGGAACAATTTGGTTTTCATCTTTGGGATCCAATTGCCAAAAAGTTCACCCGTAGTTGGGGTGTGGTATTTAATGAGAAAGTTTTCCTAGGTTTGCAAAAATGGGAGACATCAATGAAGGAGTTTGTGCCCGTAGATAATATTTTTATTGAGAATAATACAATTTAATAAAGGAACTTCTTCAAGCTCTAATATGAGAATGTAGTCCCCGATCCCATCATAGCCTTTACAAACTCACCCCCTCTTTCATCGATGCCTTTGGAAACATCAGTTCACAGTCATGCCATATTCCATCGCTGCCTTCAACATTATTTGAGCAGCCTGCAGTGAGAGATTATGGCCCCACGCACCCCTTGCATATTAGCTCTCTGCCTTTGAACACGTCTTTTTCCTTGCCTAATGTTTCATCACTGTAACCTTTAAATGGTTCATCACACTCCCTTTTGGAAGGTCCAATGCCAAATGTGAATTCTCAACAATTTTTGGAACACCCCAATGACTTGTAAAGGGAAGAAATACCTCATCATAGCTGTTTGAAAGTTCAACGTAGCAAGGAGGGATGATAATGCAAAATCTAAATCATTCGGAGTAGTTACAATACTCATCGCTGCCTTCTCAAACCAATTTTCCACTACATAATGATCCTCTACATAAATGTATGGAGGATAGAAGAAATTCAAATGATGGAAATTTGCAATTAGTTAGGAGAAGTTGCAGTTCGTTGCCATAGTCTATTGGAGTGCAAAGGAAAAGCATTGGAGGAAATCTATAGTAACAAGGGAATTTATAGTCTAATATAGAAGGTATCCAACATCAATTGCAAAGATTAAATTTGGACAATACATTGCAGCAACAATCTCCTCAATTAAGGAGGTCTACCCGAGAGAAGAGGCTTCCGACTAAATTTGATGATTACGAGTTATTACTTTTTGATCAGGAAGAACCAATAAATTATAAAGATGCTTGCAAAGGCTCAAATAATGTCAAATGGATGGAGGCAATGCAAGACGAAATGGAGTCCTTGATGACAAATGAAACTTGGGATTTGGTGACCCTCCCACCAAATAAAAAACCATTAAAGAATAAATGGGCGTACAGGTTAAAAGATGAAGATGGAAACCATAGTCAACGCTACAGGGCCATATTGGTAGTGAAAGGACTTGATCAGAAAAAGGGAATTGATTTTAATGAGATTTTCTTGCCAGTTGTGAAGATAACAACCATTCAAGCAATCTTGGGCATGACAGTTGTATGGGATCTTGAGCTTGAACAACTTGATGTCAAAACCACTTTTCTTCATGGAGATATTGAAAAAGAGTTGGATATGGAGCAATTTGAAGGTTTAACTAAATAGGGTCAGGAGCATTTATATTGCAGATTGAAGCGAAGTTTGTATGGGCTCAAGCAAGCCCTGAGGTAGTGGTACCTCAAATTCAATAGCTTCATGATTGAGCATCAGTTTACTCATTGCAAATATGACCCATGTGTTTACTACAAGAATCTTGCTAATGGTGAGCTTGTTCTACTATTACTTTATGTTGATGACATGTTGGTTATTGACACTAGCATGAGGATAGTTCATGAATTGAAACAACATTTGGCCCAACATTTTTCTATGAAAGATTTAGGGGCAACGAATAGGATTCTTGGGATGGCAATAATCAGGGACAGACAAAAGAGAGAAATCAGATTATCTCAAGAGAGGTATATTGCCAAAATATTGGATAGGTTCAATATGAAGAATGCCAAGCCTATTGGTACTCCATTGGCTGATCACTTTCGCTTATCATTAGAAATGTGTCAAAAAACTCATGAAGATCAGGAACACATGAAGGGTGTTCCTTATTCATTAACAGTTGGGAGTCTCATGTATGCCACGGTTTGTACTTGTCTGAATATTTCTCATGCAGTGGGAGTTGTGAGTAGATTTATGAGCAACCCAGGTAAATCTCATTGGTAGGCGGTACAGTGGATATTACAGTATCTGAAAGGTACTTCAAATCATGTTTTGTGTTTTGGAGGCTTGGATACTCAACTGCGAGGTTATATTGATATGGCCAGAGACTTGGACAAACGAAGGTCTACAATAGGTTATGTGTTTATATTTGTCTAGGCTGCAATTAGTTGGGTTTCATAGTTGCAACAAGTGGCTGCACTCTCCTCTACCAAGGTAGAATATATTGCTCTCATTGAAGGAGCAAAGGAAATGATATGGTTACAGCAGTTATTGGGAGAATTGTGGTGTAAGCAATTTGTTTTCACTTTGCTTTGTGATAGCAACAGTGCTATTCGCTTGGGAAAGAACTCCACCTTTCATAATAGAACCAAGCATATAGAACTTCAATATCATTTTATTCGACATGTACTTGAAGAGGGTAAGCTGTAGGTGGAGAAAATTGATATGAAAGTGAATCCAATTGATGAGTTGACGAAGGTAGTACCAAGGGAGATGTTCGAGTTTTATAGAGCTTCTCTCGACATTGTCAAGATGTGACAATAAGATCGAAGTAGGGGATTATCTGCTATGTTGCAGCAGTCGTTGGACTTCAAGCACGGGAGATTGTTGGGTCTATGAAGCCCAACAAACATCTTGTCCTTTCTTTTTTCCTTGACCTTTCGTTTCCCTCTTGAAGGCTTATTCTTATTTTCGAACCATGTATTTGAAAAGTTTCTTCTTTTGAAGATGATCAGCTGTAACATAATGTATGATCGGAAAAAACAGAGACTAATAAAGATATTCCTCTGCTTCTAAAAATGGATGTAGCCATTTTGATGAACCATTATAAACCTGCGTGTTCATTGTGTTTGTGTATGATCTTAATTCTGATTTAATTTTTTGCTATTTCTTTTTCATTTGTCCGCAACAATTTTATCAACACTATATTGGGAGTTAACAAAAGTTTGAACTGCAACATTGCATTGAAAGTTGGACATATTTCCAATATAAAGTCTCATGCCATCAGCTTCTATTTACCCATGCAAGAAAAGATTTTGGATTGTCCTGCAAGATGTTTGTAATTCCATGCATGTAGGAGCGTGAGAATTTGCATTAAACCAGGCGACTGGGCTAGTTAACAAACGTATCTGAAAAATGTGGTTTCATGGAATACCATGATTATAGAGCATGCACACAATAAGGAGTAGACTAGGCGCGTGAACTTTTTGACAAGGTTAAAGGAGATGCCACTTCATGGAATGTTGTGATCGCAGGTATGTAAAACATATTTGAAGAAAAGGCTTTAGAACTTTCACAAGGTTCGGTGCCATATCCTCTAATCTGAGCCAAGATGGGAGCTTTGAGAAAGAATGTGAATATCTTTCACAAATGCAGAACTGTGGATGCATAAACTGGGCGTATGAAATTTTTTATCATACATTTCGTGATTGCAAAATATACACCATCCCCTCAGCTTGTGCCATGCAAGGAGCGTAGGATATACACAAAATGTTTTTATTGCAAAGGCTTTATAAATCCCTCCAAACCTGCACCAATCTCCATAACATTAGTTGCATCCTCAATTATTCACCAAAGTGGGAGCACTGGAATAAGGATTTTTCAAATAGTGTGAAGGTGCAGTCAGGTGCTTGAATTGTTTTATGAACTGAGTCAAGTAAAGCTGAGCTTATGGCATGTCATGATTGCAAGAAATGCACAAAACACATTTGTTAAAATTGTGAACTATTTGACAGCTGCCTCAAAATGAATATCATTTTATCCATCAAAGCGTAGTGAAGTGGATTCTTGGCAGATGTTGTAATTGTAAATACTCTGATGGACATGCATGTGGTATAAGAAATGAACATTCATTTGAGCATCATTTGATGCAAGATTAAGTACTCCAGCTAAAAATAATCTCATATACATGGATCCAAAATATGCACATATAAATTGAAACCTCATGGGATGAAATAATTGTCAGATATGTATAGTATGATTTTGTTGAAAAGACTATAGAAACTTTCAAGTATATGTAGTGACAATTTTATAGCCAAAAAAATCAATTTTTTACATCATCCTTTCTGCCTACACTATAGAAAACCGGTCAGATGTTACAGTTACAAATTTTTCTGATATACATGCACATGCAAAGCATGAAACATAGAGAAGATATGCCCGAAATTACTTGATAAAATGTTCATAGGGATGTCACTTCATGGAAAGCAATGATTACAAGTTTTGCGCATGTTAAGTTTATTTCAAGGGTTAGAAACTTTTAAGAAGATGCGATTGACATGTGTGAAGCCAAATTTTTATAAACCTTGTTAACAATCTGTGTTGCTTGCATTAAAATAAAAGCATTTTTTTAAGGATATTTTGAAAACTTCTGAAGTGATATAAGGAGAATAGTTAGGCATTTTAATCTGAAATCATAGATGAACATGTTGATGGTTTGATGATGTACTTCACAGAAATTCATGTTGTGAATGAAATAATTTCATGGTGTTCGCAAATATAAAGATTCTTTGTAGATAAATTGATCAAGTGGAATCATTCTTATTCATAATTTCATGAAGTACAAATATCAAGAGTATGTGTTTATATTAGTGCTAGAGAGTATGCTTCTTGAGATCACTAATACAATTTGGGTCACATCAACTTACAATACTTTTAGAAAACCATAGAAGAGCGGAAAAGATCACCATTGTCTTAGAGGATATTCGAGAGTGGATTAGCTCATGCTATTGGCTTTTCAATATCAATTCAATGTTTGGATTTAGTTTTAGAATGTATGAAATGTTATAATCTAGAAACCAATGAGGTCAAGACTATTGATGATAAGCTAGTGGCTAAGTTGAATGATGTTTTGATTATGATTGTTCTTAGATTACCTCTCAGAGACTAGTTTACAAGTATAGGAAAAGGAATTACACAAACACACTTCGCTAAAAGGAAGCATGAATGTCTCAACACCATAGCTAGGAATTATTACATGTATCAAAGGGAGGAAAATCTCAATTGCCAAAGGTTCTACATGGGTCAATATTCATTGAAGAAGTCTCAAAAATGATTGTTTTTCTTCTTAGGTTGATGGGGAATGAAAATTCAAATGAGTTCAAAAATGGGTGTTCTTGTTCATAATTATCATATGTGCAGGAAACCAGTTCATTGATTGGGGAGCTATTATCAGTGATAATCTACATAATCAATTAACTTTCTTTGAAGAGAATCAATATTTATACATGAAATCTTATCTCTTCTATGCAATCACCAATATGAAGACATGGCTAGGTCTTGAAACCAAATGTACACTTGATAACATGACTCAGATTTATAACTATTAGATGTAGCTCTAGTTGGATCAAAATAAACATTTCAGAAGAGTGAATGATGCATTTACTATGTTAACGATAAGGACACTTTAATGAAAAATAGGACTCAAGATATCATCAAAAGCAACTATTCTTATCAAGAATTACAACCGTAGCTATTATATCCAGTTCTCAAAGTTTACATTATGGTAGGAGGGTATGATGGATATTCATACAAGATGCCTAGGTTTGTGGATGATAAGTTCATATTGATTGAGCTCTACAAGAAATTTGGGGTGGTCAACAAAAGATGCAAAGAAATGAGGAAAGTGAGAATCTCATTTCCTATAGGCCTTGAAATCATTATAGGTGTAAATCTTCTACTGATGCTCAAAATGTTGAGTGATCATTGAAAAAGTTAAACATGTACTTTCACACCATGAGAATCTCATTTGATAGTAAGCAATATGTCAAAGATAACCTAGATTTTGGTCTAGGTATTTATCACTTCCTTGAAATTGAAGATTTTTGGGAAGATTGTGAAAGTGATTATGAGGTGCAAAAGAGAGACTAGATGAGTTTCACTTTGGGACATATTAAAGATTTCAAGTTTGGTTGGGATGTAGAAGGAATTAAAGATGATAAAACAAATTTGATTGATCCCATATATTTTAAAAATATTAAAATACAACCTTTACCACCTATTATTTAGGTAGATGAAGAATTCAGGTATATTGATGAGAGAATTGCTCATATTCTCAAGAGATCAAAAATTGGGTAAGGAATAAATTTTTTAAAGCCACAACTATAAGACCTTTGAGAAAAGATGATTTGTCGAGGAGAAAAAAAGACAAACAAGAAAGTTATTCCTCTTCCACTTCCATTTCTGAAGCTTCTATTATACTCGTTAGTTCTTATAAAAGCATGCAAGGAAGTGGTGATGATGAAGATCCTTCTAAAAAGAAGGATTTTAGAAGTATATGTGGGGATGATCCAAAAATTAGGAAGAAGAAATCAAAAAACAAAAGAGAGGATGTTGAACCCTATAAAAGAAGAAACCAAAGAAAGAGAGTCTATGTATCCTCAATATTATACTAGTGGTGAAGAACAAGTTTTAGCTATTTCTCCTTTTGTTCTCATCATATCTCCTTAGCATGACAAACCCCATTCTCCTCCCACAATAGAGCTTCCATCTTTGTTGACTACCAATGCAATTCTAGAAGATACTTCTTTCCTAGTTGTCTTTAATCCACCTACATCATTTGATCCATCGACTATGAACATTCCAAGATCTTCATTGACACTTGCTACTTCATGGTTACAACAAATTTTAGTAAAGAAAAAAAGTTATGCCCAACTAATTATCCCAAAATTTGATACAATTTCCAACCTAATGCAAAGATCTACCAAGACAAGGAAGACCAAAGTTACATCAAGGTTGACAATTGATTCTTCATCTAGGATTATGTGCATTGGAGTAGCTCAACCCATTTTAGAAAAAAATATAGATGAAGCTTATGAAAGCGATTTTAACATCATCAAGTTAGATCTTGGACCTTCAACACACGAAGGTGATATTCACAACTTTTAGGTGTTCACTGCCAAGTTGATTCAAAGGACAAAGAAAGAGAAGCATATGAAGGATCAACTTAAACAACAGATGTAAGTTTTATCATCTTATCTTAAGTCCATTATGGACACATCTACCTTACCCATAGATTTTTCCACTATTTATAGGGTGCAAAAATACCAATCATATGGAAAGTTAATTGAAAAATAGGTGGATTAGATGAATAAGGAAGCTTTATATTTCATTAAGAAAAGTAAAGAATTTTTTGACAAGACAAATGTTCAAAAGGAAAAAATTTAAAGGAGCTAAGAAGGATGAGAGAAAAAGAGTCAATGTGGTAGGGAATTTTGAAAGACCTCTAGGAGATGAATGAAATAGATGTTTTTTTTTAATTTTAGACATTGAATGGCTGGTATCCTCCTATAAATTGCGGGTACTTGGTAAAAAAATTTCATGTGACTAGTGGCATTGGTGCGACACACCCTCCGTACATGGGTTGGGGGAGACTAGACCTCACGACCTCTTGCACTGCAACATGATGCTTTTAGCCAATTGAGCTAGGCCACCACCCCAAATGAGATAGATGTTGATATCTTGATTGCTGAGAAATTTTTCTCAAGTATTGAAGAGAATAAATCTAACATGTGGTTTTAGAGTGTGGAATGGAAGCTTGGAACTATCAATCATATTTTGATAGAACAAGAGAAAATTTTAGTGACTTGAGAGCAAATATAGACAAAGGTTCAAGATGATATCCTATCACTTAGCATTGATATATTAGAAAAGGTGAGATCCATGATCTAGATTGTGCAAACTATCAAGAACAAATTTGAAAATATGATCAATATAGAATTGTTCAATAAATATGTTTTTAGTGTGAAGGAGATGAAAAGGTTGAGTAACATTTATGTCACTCTTGATATGTGTAATAGTCATGCAACTAGTTATTTCCATAGTTTAGAAGATATTCAAAAGATTCATGATACTTGGAAACTAAGAATTAGCAATGTGATCGTTCCTAGAAATAAGATCATGGCCCAAGCTGTCGAGCTATTTAGGATATTCAAAGTGAAATCTTCCCATCAAAGGTAACTTGTAGCATAGAGGGCTTTGACAAAAGGCATCCAATATGGTACAAATGGGAAAAAAGAAGTTTTTAAATTACTTTAATCACAATTTTCTTATTAAATTTCTAATTTATAAGTCACTTGTTATGTTTTAATGTTATCTTTTGTAAAAAGTGACTTTTTATCTCATATTTGTAAAAGGTTAGAATATGGACCTTCTTTTTTGCAAAAGTCAAGAGATTTCTAACTTAAACAAAATTATTTTATTTCTCTTAAAAATTGTAAAGGCAGTTACTCTAGTAGTTATAATTTAGTTATGAATTAGTTACAAGGGAAAGCCTATATATACAAGGCTTATGTTATTGTAAAGGGACTTTTTGGTATTTTCACTAATTTGCATAAGGGATTTTTGGAATTGTATAACTCTATACAATGTAATAGAAAGCATTTTTGGAGTGCATTCATGGTGTTTTCTATGTGTCATCGTTAATATTTTTGTACATTAAGTTGATGATGACCTTTGTTATCCTTAATCTTATTTATGATAATGAATAGTCAATATTTGATGAGTTACTTTTGAAAACATATTCAATTCTTGGTATCTCAATTTGGATGTGTTATCATTTTAAATAAAAAATCATTATGAAGCTTGTATGTGTAGTCTCTAATCTTTATAATGCATTTGTTTAAGTTTTAAGCAAGCCTACAAAACCCATAATAACACTTGAACATTTATTGTTCAAGGTTTATTTTCATTTTAGTTAAAATTAAATTTAAAAATTCAAAATAAGATCATATGAGGGAGCTACCCCTCTCAAATGAATAGGAAGATTGTGATTTCATAAGAAATCTCTCCAACTGTTGGAACATTTTTGCCACTTTCCATTAGGTGAATCATATACCATTTCAAGTGACAAATCTGTTTACCAACAAGTAGGAGAATTAGAGTAGTACACATAGCCTCCTTCAATCTCTTAAATATTATATTAATTAACTAATTATATTGAAAATAATCCTTCTTCAATAGAGTTGTGAGGGGTGTTGCTATACAACCATAGTTCTTCACAAATCTTCTATAGTATCCAATCAGTCCAAGGAAACCCCTCAATTTATTAATAGTTTTGGGCACATGTCTTTATGTGATAGCCTTAATTTTATTATGATCAACCTTTACTCCTTCATGTGATACTATGTGACCCAAGTACTCCACCTATTTGAGACTAAAAGCACACTTGGAAGGATTACATACAACTTGTGATCTTGGAGAACTTGCAATGCTAGATCTACATGTTGTAAATGTTCCTCCCATGTCTTGATATAAATAAATAATCATCAAAGAACATTAAGACAAATTTCCTCAAAATTTTATTAAAGATGGAGTTCATCAAACTTTGAAATATAGATGGTGCGTTAGTAAGACCAAATGGCATCACAATAAACTCATAATGACCATCACGAGTCCTAAATGTTTACTTGTAATATCCTCTTCCTTAATTCAAGTTTGGTGATAACTTGATCTAAGATCTAGCTTTGTGAAATACATAGGTCCATTCAATTTTCTAGATGAATCATCAATGACTATAATAGGAAACTTATCTTTAATGGTGTACATGTTGAGCACTTTGTAGTCTAGGCACATGCACCAAGTTTAATCCTTCTTACGTATCATCACCAAAAGTGATGAGTAAGCACTCTGGCTATGCCTGATAATACCTACCTCTATCATCTCTTGAACAATCATTTCAATCTCTTTTTTGCATATATGGGTACTTGTAAGGCCTAATGTTGGGTGGTTGACTTCCTGGAAATAGTTGTATGGAATGATCATGATCCCTCTTTGGAGGCAGTCCTTTAGGTATATCTCCAAAAAACATTGAGTGAAGATCTATAATTGCTTGTAAATCTATATGGTTAGAAGCATTTGATTGATAGGCTTCTAATGAAAATGATTGGGCCACAAATCCATCAAATCCTTTCTTAAGAAACTTTTGCATTTGGTGAGATTTTACCACCTACGGGGACTTTATGCACAAACCTCTTAGCTCCACTATCTTTCCTTATGATTGAGATCTCATGAATAGTTCCTACAAGTTCATCTCAATTATTTCTAAAGTAGTAAGCCATTGTACTCCCAAAACAATATATGTTGCACCCATGGAGATAAAAACATTGGGAAATCATGTTGATATTCCCTGGTGGTTAATTTAATGTTATGACATTTACTTGAAAAACTAATTGTACCCCTAGTTGCAATTTGGACCTTGAATTCTAGAGCAGGGTATATAAATTTTTTTGGCAAGTAGCTAGCTTCTTTTTAATGAAGTTGCAAGTGCTTCTTGAGTCAATCAACACTGTTACTCTCTCTTTCTTTAGGAAACCCACAACTTTAAGAGTTTTTGGGTACTAAATACAACAAGGGAATGACAATAAATGATTGTTTGAGCATCTTCAAATTCCTCTTCCATCTCATTTCCTCCATATAATATTACATTGTCCTCCTCTTCTTCCTTATTTGGACCTTCAATGTAGAATAATTTATTTTCAACACATTTATGACCATGACTATATTTTCTATCACAATTAAAACATAACCCTTTTTCTCTCTTCTCCTTAATTTGTTGTTGATTCAAATTTGTAGGCTGAGACAACAACTGTGTAGGAGAGCTCCTTTCTCTTATTTTTACAATCCTTGATCGCTTATTGGCCCAAAAAAATTTCTCAACTTCCCTTGCCATAAATATTGCTTGGGATGAGGATTGTGGTTGGAAAAAATATACCTCATATTTTATGTGGTCCTTTAAACCTCATAAAAAAATTCCTGTAAGATTTCATTTGTAACATTCTCCACTCTTTACGAAGTAGGTAGCTATGATAGCTTGAAGTTGGCTCAAGTGAAAGGTTACAAGAAAGTGTGGCTTGAGGGGGATTCCCTCAATATTATTAATAATCTAAAAAATTGTGCTGCCCCTTCATGGACTATTGAACCTTTGATTATGGATGCTATTGATATCCTCAAATCCTTCAATGAGTATTATATATCTCATATTTTGAGAGAAGGAAATGGATTAGCTGATGTTTTTGCTAATCTTGGTGTTAGAGGTATTAGGGAATGGGGTGTGAACGACCCCCTCCCTATGGAGGCTATTGTATGTATTAATCATGATTGTCAAAATAGCTAACTTGGTTGATGACATTTTAAGGCTCAGGGCATGCATGACTATTTTCACGTGGCGGGTTATTATGTGGAGATGTTGAGCTAGATATGGATCGTGCTAATGGTACCCTATTTGATATCCATATGGGACGGAACTCTAGGCTCATTATTTTACCCTACCATAATTTTGTTCTCACACGGATTGTAGGTATTCTTTGGTTTTCCTTCTCGAGGTTTCTCCTCATTGCTTTCAAGGTTCTCAAGCTTCTCGGCTCTACAAATTATGGTGCCATGGGAGGTGATATAAATCATGCGAAGCCTTTCTCTTGCAATACTATTAAGAAAAGGAGGAGGTGTGGCATGTATTAGAGAAAGGTGGGCTTACTGCTTATCTAGAAAGGTTGCATGGAAACAATCTGCAGGCAACGACTTTGTTTGGTAAAGCTTGGAACAACTTTTTTTTGAAATTGGGTGGAACATAATTTGATGTGAATGAGGATTTTATAGCCAATATCACTGGGTTGTCTACGAATGGCAAGAAGGAATCGTAGGTGGCCATGCAAATCTTTTTCAAAGGGAATGAAGCACAAGACCTTAAGACGACTAAGAGTGGTGGGTACTAGCGCAACTCACTCAAGGTGCTTTGGGGGGATGTGGTTGAGAAACTTATGAGGTATATTACCCTCGAAGGTCGTTTATCTGTGGTAAATGCTTACCATTTTGTTCTGCTTAATCATTTTCACCATAAAAAGAGAATTTATTTTCCTTTTTATCTCTTGGTGTCATTGGATTATGGTCTAAAGGACCACAAAATGAACCCCAAAAATTTGGTGCTGCATGTAGGGCTCATTTTATTAATTTCTAACTATGCTAAAGCTTTTTTGGTGCCTAAACCAATTGCTACTCCTAAGGGTAAGCAACAAAAGCTGATTGTGGAGTATGAAATAGTCTTTGAAGAGGAGTTGATTAGCAAGAAAGGGAAAAAGAGGAAAATTGACCTAGAAGAGGAGTCAATTTTTGAGGACACAGATTATGTCCCGGATTCTCTTTCCTCCATGGAGGTGGTTTCACAACCCCCTGAAGTGGGAAAGTCTACGAAAGGGGTGTCAAGCCCTAATAAGGGCTATGAGACTTGCAGTGAGGATAATGTTGCTAAAAATCCGAGTAGATGCCTAAAGGATAAGATTGAAATTGTTGGTGAGGTGTCCTCGCCACCCCCTGTTTTGGGGATTAAGCCAAAGAAGGATCCAGAGGAGGGTAGCAACAAGAAAGTGGTTATTAGGTCTGTGATCTAGTTGTTCGAAATGCAAACTACTTCTCCCCTTAAGGTGGAGCCGGTGGGTAGGATGTTGTGGATTCCCTAGGTGTGGACTTGGATTTGCAAAAGAGAAGGAAGTTTGTTGTTGAGGATATTGTTGACTCTATTCAAAAAATCTAAATGTCGGTTGTTGCTAGTAAGGGTAAGGACATTTGTGTTAGTCAGGACAAGGTAAGCTCCTCCCAAGAGGATGATGTTGTGGGTAAGGGTGTTTTTAACTTTGATCGTGAAGATATTTTTGATGTTCTTGGGACGGCTAGAGAGGGATCCATTGTTTTGTTCAAATTGTTTAAATGGGTGTTTCATGAACTTAACATGACTAATGTTAAAGTTCGGGGTGCGATGAGTAAAGCTGGCGAGTCTTCAATTTAGAATCAGATTGATGAATTGTTTGACTCTTTGAAAATTGTGGTGGATGAAACGTTGAAGATGAAGCATACCCTTGAGGAAAAAATTCTCACCCTTGAGGACCAAATGGAGAGGATTTGTGCTAATCTGGAGAAGGGTGGGGAAGGGACTAAATCTGTAGTGAAGTTTGAGTCTGTTAGCATTTCCTCTCCTTTCGAAAGTGCCAAGAAACGCAAAGAGATTTCTCTTGGTGAGGATACTGGTGTTGGTGGCAGGCTTATGGAGGAAGATGTTTTTTTTTTATAAGGTTGGAAGCAAAATGTATTGATTAGTGAGGTGAATGTGGGTGGGCCTGGGGCTAGAACGTGAAACAAGACCAATGGTCAGGTTGGGACTCCTGTTAAAGATTCATTTGAAGTCATGGATGACTATTAGAAGAGGTATGACAAGCGACATGGAGAATTTGTTGATATCTGAGAAAGAATATGTAATGTTATTGATGCTTTTGTGCCTCCTTTTTTTGGCCCCTCTTATCCGCGTTGATGGTGTGCTATGTTTTGGATGCTATATGCTTTTTATGTAGCTATCTTTTATTTTAGTTGATCTTTTTTGTAAAGGGTTCGAGACCCCTTCAAAACTTGTTTGAACTACAATAAAAATATCCCTTTCATTAGAAACAAGGTTTGAAATTGATGATTATAGTCCTTGATTGTACCTATTTTCTTTAATTTAGTGAGTTGGAAGAAACTTAGCTATCCATGAAATAATCTCCTTGATGGGTGGTGATTTCCTCTTGAAAAATTGTCCATGTGACCATACAACCCTTCTTTATCTTCTCATCACATAACCAATGGTACCAAATAATTGGTTTGGTTCCAAGTATAATTTGATGCCATAGCCAACTTTTGCTGACTTGGAACATGGTGAAGATCAAATAATTGCTCTATTTGGCAAAGCCAATCGGTTGGATCCTTTCCATAAATTTTTATCATATCCAACTTTGGCATAAAATTCCTAGGCATGGGATTATTTGAGAGTTGATCTTTCTTGAGATCTAAGTCAAGCCAAAAAAATCATGTCCAATAAAAGTATTATCTTACACCTTACGATGTAAATCCTCACCCTTATACTTCATACCATAAATAAGTGATTTTTATCCATTTATATCCCTATTCATTGATGAAATCACTTCAATCAACTCCTTTTGCATGTCCTTCTTCATTGACAAAATTTCTTTAGTCATCTCTTTCTGCACATCCTTCTTCATTAATGAAATTTCCTTAATAATCTCCTTCTTCAATTATGAAATTTCTTTCTTAACCTTGTTCATTTCCTCATGAGGATTAATTTCCTCAATCTTCTAGGTGTGACAACATTCATTTGCCTCTTGTTACAGGCCCCATCATGATGGAAAAAAATAATTTTGCAATAAATCACACAAATAAGTTCCAAATACTCTAAAATTTTGACTGTAACTTACTAGGGCCTAGGTCACACTTTTTGAAAAATATCTCCCATAAATTAGCTAATTTGTAGCCTTATGACTGAAAATTTTGGAAACCATAATTTTGTAATAGATAAGTATTTATGCTTCAATTACTTTGAGATTTGGATTGTAGAAACTTCAAAGTATTCTTGAAATACCCTCCAAGTTGACTACCGATAACCTTATACACACTCTAGGATTAAGGGCATAAAAGTTTCAAAGTATATGGACATTATCAACCAACATGAAAATTAAAATTAAGACACATGTAAAGGGATATTAATGCATATAAAGTAAAATATCATTCTTTAATTCTTCTTTCCATGAGCACTCCATCAAAAATTTTAAAACATAAAAGTATGTGGCGTGCAATGAGTAACATATACCACATGATCAAAATAAACATAAACTACAAGGTGATCCAATTATCTATAAAAAATGAGAAGAAAAAAGGATAAGAAATTTTACATTTTAAGAGAGTCCCATGAAAAAATTATGTGATGTAGAATTGCAATAAGAATTTATGTCGTACAATAATGTGATCAAACTCCACACAATATATAGCAATGTGATAAATTCTCAAGCAATATGGGTGCGTGATGTGCTAAAACTCTATGTGATATTGGTAATGCAATCAAACACATTTTTTCTATGTTGATGGATCTTTAAATCTAGCACAATTCATTATCTAAAATCTTTTAAAAAAATATTAATAATATATACCCCCTCAATTAGTTACATATAATGAATACGAGGAATTGGAGGATACAAAAAAATAATACACGATAGTGATAATAATGATGATAAAACAATATGACAGTCAAATCAAATATAATCATGTATGTATAGCCTGTAAAGGCATGTAATAATTTCCATGAATAAGCATAGTGTTACAAGAAAGTGTTGAATATCAAATAATAATGTAAGCACATAAAATAATGGGTGATAAGATGTCCCTAGTATTTCCTTCATGGTAAAATAATATTCTTGTAACAAATCATGTATGCAAAAAGTAACACATTGTATATAGGATAGACATGGGATAAATAACACTTATGTCATCGATGAACACCACAAAAATAGTAAATAGTCATCATTGGTAATGAAAAAGGATTAAGGATCCTACTTTAAATCGAGAAAATTCATTCTCCTTGTGAATGTCTATGCTCCTACAAATTTTCAAGGTAAGTGTTGGCATCCCAATTTGTTGTCTCTCATCTCTATTTTTTTCTGCTTTCATGGTGTATATTTGACCTTATCCACCCTTGTCAATGACCAATCTAAGAATTTGTAAATGGGTTCATTTAGTGTCAAAAGGTGCAATGACTTGTGAAATTTTTTATGGCTAGAATTTCTCTAGTGCTTTACTTAGTATTTTGTATGTTAGATTTTTTAAGGTTCGAGATTATCCATACCTGTATGCCCTCCCAGCTAATCCCAATGATCCACATAAGTCATTGCTAAATTTTTATGTCATTTTGTCAGAGTATTGGAGTTTTCCATCCCCTTATAACATTCCCTTTTCCTTCTTGAGCTCTAAATTCTAAAATTCCCACTAAGAGTTTAAGTCCTTTCCTCCCTTTTTCAAAATTTTTGACCTCCTCATCCATCCATTCACTTAGACATATTCCCAATCATCTTCACTCAATTTTTTATCCATTATCTTCCAAAATTCTCTAAGTATTTTAGGATTAAACTTCTAGCCTTACCCTTAATTAGGTATCACTTTCCACTAAACCCCAAAAGTTTGAAATTTTATTGATCTCATTTATATTACATATTGCAAACTTTCAAATTTTCCTGTCCTCATTTCCTTTCACCCTCAATCTCCTAAAACCCAAACAATGGAATAAATCAATATCACTAAGTTCAATGGTTCACGGACTTGGAAAATGTCACTTAGGTTATAAATCTTGAAAGGTTTTCAAGTTTGTAAACCCTATGAAATTGCAATGAAAGGAAGGAGTTAAGATTTCCAAGTTTGTGATGTCACAAAGTTTGCAAGTTCACAAACTTTGTAAAAGTGAAAGATGGTTCACCACATAAATAAAAGTGAGAAATATTAAATAATAAAACAAAGAAAGTTGCAAGGTCCTTATTGTCAATAACTTCACAAGTTTTCAAACTTGTAGATTCACCAACATGGTTTATAGGTTCTTCATTTCCTTGAAAGTGTGAAAAGTCAAAATGAAAGAGGAGATAGTATATATCAATGTTTCAAAGAGGGATATGCTCCCCTCCAAGTTTGATATATGATGTAAAGTCCAAAAATCCTTGAGAGCCTAATAATCTAAGAGGGAATCTTAATATATATTGGAGGTGTGAGAGTATTAATTCCCGATTCATCCAACAACCTGATAAAGTAAAGGGAAAATGTTTTAAAGGTGCTAATGTCCCAATGAAGCCCAATAATTTCAAAGGGGGGAATGTTTAGTATTTATTGAAGTTGCAGGTGCTAAATGAGAATGACATGTTTCTCCTCCACCTACTCACCATTAATGTCGATCCTTCTTCCAACTACTAGGAACTAGCATTTGCACTAGAAGGGGGTACAATGGTC
>VDFB02122078.1:0-14914 GCA_007258455.2 Sequoia sempervirens
CCCTCCCTATGGGGTTGCCGGTGCCCCCACGTTAGAGAGAAGGTGGGTTTCAAGAGCTAGATTGAGAGTTGTTTTCCAACCCAATGCTAGCCCCATCTTAACTTTAGTAATGTCTCTAACGTTGGGTATATCCGTATAACCTAGGTATGGCTGAAGTGAGCAGTTAGGGTCTTGCCGACAAACGATAGCCAAGCAAGAAGGCCGTCATAGGACTATCCACGGGTGGCGTTCACCACCTACCTAACCCGGGGAGTCGCGTTCGCCCTATGACTACTTTCGAAAAGGAAGGAATCGAACCTTCACTCCTAGGAGCGGAGCCCACCTGGCTGATCTAGATTGAGAATTAAGAATGTCTCTTCGTTTCTTCGTCCAAATCTGAAATTCATACGTAACATAGTTGGGGTTGCGGTTGTTAGAACCCTAACCCCAGGGGGCTTGTTTCCTAACTATCGTATCAAAGTATCTCCTTACTCCCTGTTTCCCCCTGTACCTTGTCCAGCAAGAAAGAAAGAATCTTTGTTTTTGTGTTCCTGCGTCCCTTCTAGCTTCCACTGAAAGCAAAGATAGAAGGGGTGAGTCTATGTTGGAATCATGGCCCGGAGCGGGCGGAGGTACCCCTTTGACCAAGCACCCAACTAGTAACTCTAAATCCCAACTCCTCGTTTGTTCCGTCTGTAGATAAAGAATCTCTTGGTCGGTGGGGTTGGACAATAAAGAAAGAAAGACTCGTCCTGCCTTCCAGCCTTGAAACCTTGAATGGAGTGTACCGCCCCCGAGGCCCAATACCACCCCTTCTGAAGGGGGGTATTGGATAGGCCGAGGGAATTCTCCGATTAGTCGTCCCGACCCAACCTGACTTCTACCTGACCCCTGATAGAAGTAAGGTTGGGTGTTCAGTCATAACGACTCACTCTTTGTTTGTTCCTGCCTTCCCACTGAAACCAAGCCTAACTTCTACCGGACACTTACAGCCAAGATAGAAGCAAGGTTGGTTGTTAGGACCATGATACCGGGGGGCTTGTTTCATAACCAGAGTCTAAAAGTTTCTCCTTCGCCCACTTCTCCCCCCGTACCTTGTCCAGCCGGAAAGAAAGAATGTCTCCTCCTTCCCCGAACTCTCCCAATCCGGATTTCTACCTTTCCCTTACAGCCCTAATAGAAGTAAGGTTGGGGTGAGTTAGGATTGCCGCCGGTTTCCCGAATGAGGGGGTCGGACGGCACTTATATCTTTTCGGCGATAAAACGGGCAGGATTTCGACAGAGCCTTTCGCTCGGTGGGAGTGAAATTTCCGCTTTGGTCAATTTGCCAAAATGGGGGTGGGGGGGGAAAGAATTATGACATTGTGAACATTTGGCCACTTTTCAATAGGCAAATGGAGGAATGAAATCGTGAGAATCGGTGGGGCATGGCCTTGCGCTCGGCCCCGATCGGGCATACAGAATTTCCGCTTTGACTCAAAGCATAATTAGATGGTGGGGGGACGAATCCACAAATGACATCAGAGCCGGCGGGAACAATTTTACGCTTTGACTCAAAGCATAATTAGATGGTGGGGGGCCGATGACATCGATTTGACCGTTTCGTCATTCGGGGCCTCGGCCCAATACCACCCCTTCTTCAGGGGGGTATTGGATAGGCCGAGGTCATTCCTCCCTCTTCTGATTCCTCCTTACCCTTCCTTCTACCTTTCCGAATGGCCGGTTGGGTGAAGTGAGGATTCGTCCGTCCGCCCGGGCTCTTCCGGTTCCGGCCATAACTTTCAAGAATGTCTCTTCCCCCAATCCTAACTTCTTCTCCCTTTCCGAATGGGGATTCGTCCCGACCCCAATTTCGGTTTCCCGAATGAGGGGGCACATTGTAAAATTGTTAAGAGCCCTTAGCTTGGCGGGAGTTCATTGTCCGCTTTGGTAAATGTCCCAAAATGAGACCGGGGGGGGAACATATGAGTAGATGACATCCTCGCCCGAAATCCTTCAATCCTAGATTATCTACGTAACATGGTTGTTCTCGATACTTAACCCATGTTACGTATAGAATCATCGGTCTACCATTGTCGGCATATGAGCGATCCCAAAGATATATGACCGATGATTCCTCTTTCTGATCGACGTCTGGGGGACCACTACTATATTCTGGCGATACCTGACCATTCCGGAACCGAGTATCAGCAGAAAGAGAGCAACTCCTCGGCTGAGGGCCGACCGAGACTTTCGCCCAAGCGTAAACATGAGATCCACTCAAGGAACCGATCAGAGCCCTCACTGGATCGGACGTGAAAGCCCCGAGGACGTTGTGGTCGCTGGAGGGGAAGGCGGCTTGCTTGGGCGGGTGTTCTCGATCTGATGGTATCCGGGTATAATGGCAGTCCGGGATGGCATTGACTTAGGCCCCGCCCAGATGACTGCGGCTGTTTCGGGAGAAACGCTGCTACGAGTTTAACTATCTGGGGTCGAAAAGTCTTGAAAGAATATAGTCGTATTCTCTACGGTCGATTGAGAATGTAATACCATCTGAGGGCACGTAGGCGGCGCAAGCTTACGAACGTCAGTGATAAATCTGTCCGGCGTGCCATCTGGAGCGAACCGGGCTCCGGCCATGAACCTCGGGTAGGGCCGGGCTAGCGTGGCCGGATAAAGCCCGGGCCAATGGGTCGGACAGAGAGTGCCCAGTTTGGCAGCAAGCATTGGTGCCTGGGGGTAGTGTCGTCAAAATCCAGGCTAAGTCTTTTCACCACTAATGAATGAAGACTTGAAACCAGTGTGTCAACGGATAGTACGACAGGAATAGTTGGTCGTGCATGGGCTAATTGCCAACCATCCAACACGTGGATTGTTCAACAACAACAACAACCATGTCTCAAAGGTGGGCCCACTTGGTGGGCAAGGCACCCAATCTCTAGGGGAGAGTGAAACAAGAGATAAAAATCCGTTGAATCACGAACTGTTGTTGCCTAGGGAAAGTCCAGCATCGTTCTGTAGCTTCAAGTCGATAGAGTGATTCTTCCGGTCAGCTGGATAAAATCTTTTCAGGGTCTGGATCAGCGAAGAAAGGGCGGTGGCGAATCGGCCAGTAAGGCCAAACAATGGTTCCCTTGCCCTCGGCCCGAGACCCCACTTTCTCAGGGGGGTCTCGATAAGGCCGAGGACATTAATTCTCCACCCCACCCAGTCTCACCCCACCCTCGGAGCTGTGCCTCCGACAGAAAGTAGTGGTCCGATAGTTCTAGTGATAGTAGGCGGGAGTAGAGCGATCGCTCCTTCACCTCGATCTCCCGCTTGAAGACTATCCTCCACCTTTCTTCTCTCTTACCCCCCCTCTTCTTCCTCTCCCATCCCACTGACTATCCCATTGAGGATACCAATCCCCCCCATCCACTGACTAAGCAGTTAAGGCACCCCACTACTAAGAGTGAAGGCCACCCCATCTATCCGAACTACCATCCATTCCTCAACCCATCCACATTCCACCCAGCCTTAACTGCTACTGACTCCATCCACCCTCTATCGACTCACCTGCAGTTAGCTGCGCTAACTCTAGTTCAACACTCCTTTGGTCGGGGAACCAGCCGTCCTGCACTTACGTACTGGCGGCCGATAAGTACGGTCCTCTCCCCAGCCCGCGGGACTTGCCGCGTTTACCTCGACCCCCCAGCTTCATCACCCTCCCTATGGGGTTGCCGGTGCCCCCACGTTAGAGAGAAGGTGGGTTTCAAGAGCTAGATTGAGAGTTGTTTTCCAACCCAATGCTAGCCCCATCTTAACTTTAGTAATGTCTCTAACGTTGGGTATATCCGTATAACCTAGGTATGGCTGAAGTGAGCAGTTAGGGTCTTGCCGACAAACGATAGCCAAGCAAGAAGGCCGTCATAGGACTATCCACGGGTGGCGTTCACCACCTACCTAACCCGGGGAGTCGCGTTCGCCCTATGACTACTTTCGAAAAGGAAGGAATCGAACCTTCACTCCTAGGAGCGGAGCCCACCTGGCTGATCTAGATTGAGAATTAAGAATGTCTCTTCGTTTCTTCGTCCAAATCTGAAATTCATACGTAACATAGTTGGGGTTGCGGTTGTTAGAACCCTAACCCCAGGGGGCTTGTTTCCTAACTATCGTATCAAAGTATCTCCTTACTCCCTGTTTCCCCCTGTACCTTGTCCAGCAAGAAAGAAAGAATCTTTGTTTTTGTGTTCCTGCGTCCCTTCTAGCTTCCACTGAAAGCAAAGATAGAAGGGGTGAGTCTATGTTGGAATCATGGCCCGGAGCGGGCGGAGGTACCCCTTTGACCAAGCACCCAACTAGTAACTCTAAATCCCAACTCCTCGTTTGTTCCGTCTGTAGATAAAGAATCTCTTGGTCGGTGGGGTTGGACAATAAAGAAAGAAAGACTCGTCCTGCCTTCCAGCCTTGAAACCTTGAATGGAGTGTACCGCCCCCGAGGCCCAATACCACCCCTTCTGAAGGGGGGTATTGGATAGGCCGAGGGAATTCTCCGATTAGTCGTCCCGACCCAACCTGACTTCTACCTGACCCCTGATAGAAGTAAGGTTGGGTGTTCAGTCATAACGACTCACTCTTTGTTTGTTCCTGCCTTCCCACTGAAACCAAGCCTAACTTCTACCGGACACTTACAGCCAAGATAGAAGCAAGGTTGGTTGTTAGGACCATGATACCGGGGGGCTTGTTTCATAACCAGAGTCTAAAAGTTTCTCCTTCGCCCACTTCTCCCCCCGTACCTTGTCCAGCCGGAAAGAAAGAATGTCTCCTCCTTCCCCGAACTCTCCCAATCCGGATTTCTACCTTTCCCTTACAGCCCTAATAGAAGTAAGGTTGGGGTGAGTTAGGATTGCCGCCGGTTTCCCGAATGAGGGGGTCGGACGGCACTTATATCTTTTCGGCGATAAAACGGGCAGGATTTCGACAGAGCCTTTCGCTCGGTGGGAGTGAAATTTCCGCTTTGGTCAATTTGCCAAAATGGGGGTGGGGGGGGAAAGAATTATGACATTGTGAACATTTGGCCACTTTTCAATAGGCAAATGGAGGAATGAAATCGTGAGAATCGGTGGGGCATGGCCTTGCGCTCGGCCCCGATCGGGCATACAGAATTTCCGCTTTGACTCAAAGCATAATTAGATGGTGGGGGGACGAATCCACAAATGACATCAGAGCCGGCGGGAACAATTTTACGCTTTGACTCAAAGCATAATTAGATGGTGGGGGGCCGATGACATCGATTTGACCGTTTCGTCATTCGGGGCCTCGGCCCAATACCACCCCTTCTTCAGGGGGGTATTGGATAGGCCGAGGTCATTCCTCCCTCTTCTGATTCCTCCTTACCCTTCCTTCTACCTTTCCGAATGGCCGGTTGGGTGAAGTGAGGATTCGTCCGTCCGCCCGGGCTCTTCCGGTTCCGGCCATAACTTTCAAGAATGTCTCTTCCCCCAATCCTAACTTCTTCTCCCTTTCCGAATGGGGATTCGTCCCGACCCCAATTTCGGTTTCCCGAATGAGGGGGCACATTGTAAAATTGTTAAGAGCCCTTAGCTTGGCGGGAGTTCATTGTCCGCTTTGGTAAATGTCCCAAAATGAGACCGGGGGGGGAACATATGAGTAGATGACATCCTCGCCCGAAATCCTTCAATCCTAGATTATCTACGTAACATGGTTGTTCTCGATACTTAACCCATGTTACGTATAGAATCATCGGTCTACCATTGTCGGCATATGAGCGATCCCAAAGATATATGACCGATGATTCCTCTTTCTGATCGACGTCTGGGGGACCACTACTATATTCTGGCGATACCTGACCATTCCGGAACCGAGTATCAGCAGAAAGAGAGCAACTCCTCGGCTGAGGGCCGACCGAGACTTTCGCCCAAGCGTAAACATGAGATCCACTCAAGGAACCGATCAGAGCCCTCACTGGATCGGACGTGAAAGCCCCGAGGACGTTGTGGTCGCTGGAGGGGAAGGCGGCTTGCTTGGGCGGGTGTTCTCGATCTGATGGTATCCGGGTATAATGGCAGTCCGGGATGGCATTGACTTAGGCCCCGCCCAGATGACTGCGGCTGTTTCGGGAGAAACGCTGCTACGAGTTTAACTATCTGGGGTCGAAAAGTCTTGAAAGAATATAGTCGTATTCTCTACGGTCGATTGAGAATGTAATACCATCTGAGGGCACGTAGGCGGCGCAAGCTTACGAACGTCAGTGATAAATCTGTCCGGCGTGCCATCTGGAGCGAACCGGGCTCCGGCCATGAACCTCGGGTAGGGCCGGGCTAGCGTGGCCGGATAAAGCCCGGGCCAATGGGTCGGACAGAGAGTGCCCAGTTTGGCAGCAAGCATTGGTGCCTGGGGGTAGTGTCGTCAAAATCCAGGCTAAGTCTTTTCACCACTAATGAATGAAGACTTGAAACCAGTGTGTCAACGGATAGTACGACAGGAATAGTTGGTCGTGCATGGGCTAATTGCCAACCATCCAACACGTGGATTGTTCAACAACAACAACAACCATGTCTCAAAGGTGGGCCCACTTGGTGGGCAAGGCACCCAATCTCTAGGGGAGAGTGAAACAAGAGATAAAAATCCGTTGAATCACGAACTGTTGTTGCCTAGGGAAAGTCCAGCATCGTTCTGTAGCTTCAAGTCGATAGAGTGATTCTTCCGGTCAGCTGGATAAAATCTTTTCAGGGTCTGGATCAGCGAAGAAAGGGCGGTGGCGAATCGGCCAGTAAGGCCAAACAATGGTTCCCTTGCCCTCGGCCCGAGACCCCACTTTCTCAGGGGGGTCTCGATAAGGCCGAGGACATTAATTCTCCACCCCCACCCAGTCTCACCCCACCCTCGGAGCTGTGCCTCCGACAGAAAGTAGTGGTCCGATAGTTCTAGTGATAGTAGGCGGGAGTAGAGCGATCGCTCCTTCACCTCGATCTCCCGCTTGAAGACTATCCTCCACCTTTCTTCTCTCTTACCCCCCCTCTTCTTCCTCTCCCATCCCACTGACTATCCCATTGAGGATACCAATCCCCCCCATCCACTGACTAAGCAGTTAAGGCACCCCACTACTAAGAGTGAAGGCCACCCCATCTATCCGAACTACCATCCATTCCTCAACCCATCCACATTCCACCCAGCCTTAACTGCTACTGACTCCATCCACCCTCTATCGACTCACCTGCAGTTAGCTGCGCTAACTCTAGTTCAACACTCCTTTGGTCGGGGAACCAGCCGTCCTGCACTTACGTACTGGCGGCCGATAAGTACGGTCCTCTCCCCAGCCCGCGGGACTTGCCGCGTTTACCTCGACCCCCCAGCTTCATCACCCTCCCTATGGGGTTGCCGGTGCCCCCACGTTAGAGAGAAGGTGGGTTTCAAGAGCTAGATTGAGAGTTGTTTTCCAACCCAATGCTAGCCCCATCTTAACTTTAGTAATGTCTCTAACGTTGGGTATATCCGTATAACCTAGGTATGGCTGAAGTGAGCAGTTAGGGTCTTGCCGACAAACGATAGCCAAGCAAGAAGGCCGTCATAGGACTATCCACGGGTGGCGTTCACCACCTACCTAACCCGGGGAGTCGCGTTCGCCCTATGACTACTTTCGAAAAGGAAGGAATCGAACCTTCACTCCTAGGAGCGGAGCCCACCTGGCTGATCTAGATTGAGAATTAAGAATGTCTCTTCGTTTCTTCGTCCAAATCTGAAATTCATACGTAACATAGTTGGGGTTGCGGTTGTTAGAACCCTAACCCCAGGGGGCTTGTTTCCTAACTATCGTATCAAAGTATCTCCTTACTCCCTGTTTCCCCCTGTACCTTGTCCAGCAAGAAAGAAAGAATCTTTGTTTTTGTGTTCCTGCGTCCCTTCTAGCTTCCACTGAAAGCAAAGATAGAAGGGGTGAGTCTATGTTGGAATCATGGCCCGGAGCGGGCGGAGGTACCCCTTTGACCAAGCACCCAACTAGTAACTCTAAATCCCAACTCCTCGTTTGTTCCGTCTGTAGATAAAGAATCTCTTGGTCGGTGGGGTTGGACAATAAAGAAAGAAAGACTCGTCCTGCCTTCCAGCCTTGAAACCTTGAATGGAGTGTACCGCCCCCGAGGCCCAATACCACCCCTTCTGAAGGGGGGTATTGGATAGGCCGAGGGAATTCTCCGATTAGTCGTCCCGACCCAACCTGACTTCTACCTGACCCCTGATAGAAGTAAGGTTGGGTGTTCAGTCATAACGACTCACTCTTTGTTTGTTCCTGCCTTCCCACTGAAACCAAGCCTAACTTCTACCGGACACTTACAGCCAAGATAGAAGCAAGGTTGGTTGTTAGGACCATGATACCGGGGGGCTTGTTTCATAACCAGAGTCTAAAAGTTTCTCCTTCGCCCACTTCTCCCCCCGTACCTTGTCCAGCCGGAAAGAAAGAATGTCTCCTCCTTCCCCGAACTCTCCCAATCCGGATTTCTACCTTTCCCTTACAGCCCTAATAGAAGTAAGGTTGGGGTGAGTTAGGATTGCCGCCGGTTTCCCGAATGAGGGGGTCGGACGGCACTTATATCTTTTCGGCGATAAAACGGGCAGGATTTCGACAGAGCCTTTCGCTCGGTGGGAGTGAAATTTCCGCTTTGGTCAATTTGCCAAAATGGGGGTGGGGGGGGAAAGAATTATGACATTGTGAACATTTGGCCACTTTTCAATAGGCAAATGGAGGAATGAAATCGTGAGAATCGGTGGGGCATGGCCTTGCGCTCGGCCCCGATCGGGCATACAGAATTTCCGCTTTGACTCAAAGCATAATTAGATGGTGGGGGGACGAATCCACAAATGACATCAGAGCCGGCGGGAACAATTTTACGCTTTGACTCAAAGCATAATTAGATGGTGGGGGGCCGATGACATCGATTTGACCGTTTCGTCATTCGGGGCCTCGGCCCAATACCACCCCTTCTTCAGGGGGGTATTGGATAGGCCGAGGTCATTCCTCCCTCTTCTGATTCCTCCTTACCCTTCCTTCTACCTTTCCGAATGGCCGGTTGGGTGAAGTGAGGATTCGTCCGTCCGCCCGGGCTCTTCCGGTTCCGGCCATAACTTTCAAGAATGTCTCTTCCCCCAATCCTAACTTCTTCTCCCTTTCCGAATGGGGATTCGTCCCGACCCCAATTTCGGTTTCCCGAATGAGGGGGCACATTGTAAAATTGTTAAGAGCCCTTAGCTTGGCGGGAGTTCATTGTCCGCTTTGGTAAATGTCCCAAAATGAGACCGGGGGGGGAACATATGAGTAGATGACATCCTCGCCCGAAATCCTTCAATCCTAGATTATCTACGTAACATGGTTGTTCTCGATACTTAACCCATGTTACGTATAGAATCATCGGTCTACCATTGTCGGCATATGAGCGATCCCAAAGATATATGACCGATGATTCCTCTTTCTGATCGACGTCTGGGGGACCACTACTATATTCTGGCGATACCTGACCATTCCGGAACCGAGTATCAGCAGAAAGAGAGCAACTCCTCGGCTGAGGGCCGACCGAGACTTTCGCCCAAGCGTAAACATGAGATCCACTCAAGGAACCGATCAGAGCCCTCACTGGATCGGACGTGAAAGCCCCGAGGACGTTGTGGTCGCTGGAGGGGAAGGCGGCTTGCTTGGGCGGGTGTTCTCGATCTGATGGTATCCGGGTATAATGGCAGTCCGGGATGGCATTGACTTAGGCCCCGCCCAGATGACTGCGGCTGTTTCGGGAGAAACGCTGCTACGAGTTTAACTATCTGGGGTCGAAAAGTCTTGAAAGAATATAGTCGTATTCTCTACGGTCGATTGAGAATGTAATACCATCTGAGGGCACGTAGGCGGCGCAAGCTTACGAACGTCAGTGATAAATCTGTCCGGCGTGCCATCTGGAGCGAACCGGGCTCCGGCCATGAACCTCGGGTAGGGCCGGGCTAGCGTGGCCGGATAAAGCCCGGGCCAATGGGTCGGACAGAGAGTGCCCAGTTTGGCAGCAAGCATTGGTGCCTGGGGGTAGTGTCGTCAAAATCCAGGCTAAGTCTTTTCACCACTAATGAATGAAGACTTGAAACCAGTGTGTCAACGGATAGTACGACAGGAATAGTTGGTCGTGCATGGGCTAATTGCCAACCATCCAACACGTGGATTGTTCAACAACAACAACAACCATGTCTCAAAGGTGGGCCCACTTGGTGGGCAAGGCACCCAATCTCTAGGGGAGAGTGAAACAAGAGATAAAAATCCGTTGAATCACGAACTGTTGTTGCCTAGGGAAAGTCCAGCATCGTTCTGTAGCTTCAAGTCGATAGAGTGATTCTTCCGGTCAGCTGGATAAAATCTTTTCAGGGTCTGGATCAGCGAAGAAAGGGCGGTGGCGAATCGGCCAGTAAGGCCAAACAATGGTTCCCTTGCCCTCGGCCCGAGACCCCACTTTCTCAGGGGGGTCTCGATAAGGCCGAGGACATTAATTCTCCACCCCCACCCAGTCTCACCCCACCCTCGGAGCTGTGCCTCCGACAGAAAGTAGTGGTCCGATAGTTCTAGTGATAGTAGGCGGGAGTAGAGCGATCGCTCCTTCACCTCGATCTCCCGCTTGAAGACTATCCTCCACCTTTCTTCTCTCTTACCCCCCCTCTTCTTCCTCTCCCATCCCACTGACTATCCCATTGAGGATACCAATCCCCCCCATCCACTGACTAAGCAGTTAAGGCACCCCACTACTAAGAGTGAAGGCCACCCCATCTATCCGAACTACCATCCATTCCTCAACCCATCCACATTCCACCCAGCCTTAACTGCTACTGACTCCATCCACCCTCTATCGACTCACCTGCAGTTAGCTGCGCTAACTCTAGTTCAACACTCCTTTGGTCGGGGAACCAGCCGTCCTGCACTTACGTACTGGCGGCCGATAAGTACGGTCCTCTCCCCAGCCCGCGGGACTTGCCGCGTTTACCTCGACCCCCCAGCTTCATCACCCTCCCTATGGGGTTGCCGGTGCCCCCACGTTAGAGAGAAGGTGGGTTTCAAGAGCTAGATTGAGAGTTGTTTTCCAACCCAATGCTAGCCCCATCTTAACTTTAGTAATGTCTCTAACGTTGGGTATATCCGTATAACCTAGGTATGGCTGAAGTGAGCAGTTAGGGTCTTGCCGACAAACGATAGCCAAGCAAGAAGGCCGTCATAGGACTATCCACGGGTGGCGTTCACCACCTACCTAACCCGGGGAGTCGCGTTCGCCCTATGACTACTTTCGAAAAGGAAGGAATCGAACCTTCACTCCTAGGAGCGGAGCCCACCTGGCTGATCTAGATTGAGAATTAAGAATGTCTCTTCGTTTCTTCGTCCAAATCTGAAATTCATACGTAACATAGTTGGGGTTGCGGTTGTTAGAACCCTAACCCCAGGGGGCTTGTTTCCTAACTATCGTATCAAAGTATCTCCTTACTCCCTGTTTCCCCCTGTACCTTGTCCAGCAAGAAAGAAAGAATCTTTGTTTTTGTGTTCCTGCGTCCCTTCTAGCTTCCACTGAAAGCAAAGATAGAAGGGGTGAGTCTATGTTGGAATCATGGCCCGGAGCGGGCGGAGGTACCCCTTTGACCAAGCACCCAACTAGTAACTCTAAATCCCAACTCCTCGTTTGTTCCGTCTGTAGATAAAGAATCTCTTGGTCGGTGGGGTTGGACAATAAAGAAAGAAAGACTCGTCCTGCCTTCCAGCCTTGAAACCTTGAATGGAGTGTACCGCCCCCGAGGCCCAATACCACCCCTTCTGAAGGGGGGTATTGGATAGGCCGAGGGAATTCTCCGATTAGTCGTCCCGACCCAACCTGACTTCTACCTGACCCCTGATAGAAGTAAGGTTGGGTGTTCAGTCATAACGACTCACTCTTTGTTTGTTCCTGCCTTCCCACTGAAACCAAGCCTAACTTCTACCGGACACTTACAGCCAAGATAGAAGCAAGGTTGGTTGTTAGGACCATGATACCGGGGGGCTTGTTTCATAACCAGAGTCTAAAAGTTTCTCCTTCGCCCACTTCTCCCCCCGTACCTTGTCCAGCCGGAAAGAAAGAATGTCTCCTCCTTCCCCGAACTCTCCCAATCCGGATTTCTACCTTTCCCTTACAGCCCTAATAGAAGTAAGGTTGGGGTGAGTTAGGATTGCCGCCGGTTTCCCGAATGAGGGGGTCGGACGGCACTTATATCTTTTCGGCGATAAAACGGGCAGGATTTCGACAGAGCCTTTCGCTCGGTGGGAGTGAAATTTCCGCTTTGGTCAATTTGCCAAAATGGGGGTGGGGGGGGAAAGAATTATGACATTGTGAACATTTGGCCACTTTTCAATAGGCAAATGGAGGAATGAAATCGTGAGAATCGGTGGGGCATGGCCTTGCGCTCGGCCCCGATCGGGCATACAGAATTTCCGCTTTGACTCAAAGCATAATTAGATGGTGGGGGGACGAATCCACAAATGACATCAGAGCCGGCGGGAACAATTTTACGCTTTGACTCAAAGCATAATTAGATGGTGGGGGGCCGATGACATCGATTTGACCGTTTCGTCATTCGGGGCCTCGGCCCAATACCACCCCTTCTTCAGGGGGGTATTGGATAGGCCGAGGTCATTCCTCCCTCTTCTGATTCCTCCTTACCCTTCCTTCTACCTTTCCGAATGGCCGGTTGGGTGAAGTGAGGATTCGTCCGTCCGCCCGGGCTCTTCCGGTTCCGGCCATAACTTTCAAGAATGTCTCTTCCCCCAATCCTAACTTCTTCTCCCTTTCCGAATGGGGATTCGTCCCGACCCCAATTTCGGTTTCCCGAATGAGGGGGCACATTGTAAAATTGTTAAGAGCCCTTAGCTTGGCGGGAGTTCATTGTCCGCTTTGGTAAATGTCCCAAAATGAGACCGGGGGGGGAACATATGAGTAGATGACATCCTCGCCCGAAATCCTTCAATCCTAGATTATCTACGTAACATGGTTGTTCTCGATACTTAACCCATGTTACGTATAGAATCATCGGTCTACCATTGTCGGCATATGAGCGATCCCAAAGATATATGACCGATGATTCCTCTTTCTGATCGACGTCTGGGGGACCACTACTATATTCTGGCGATACCTGACCATTCCGGAACCGAGTATCAGCAGAAAGAGAGCAACTCCTCGGCTGAGGGCCGACCGAGACTTTCGCCCAAGCGTAAACATGAGATCCACTCAAGGAACCGATCAGAGCCCTCACTGGATCGGACGTGAAAGCCCCGAGGACGTTGTGGTCGCTGGAGGGGAAGGCGGCTTGCTTGGGCGGGTGTTCTCGATCTGATGGTATCCGGGTATAATGGCAGTCCGGGATGGCATTGACTTAGGCCCCGCCCAGATGACTGCGGCTGTTTCGGGAGAAACGCTGCTACGAGTTTAACTATCTGGGGTCGAAAAGTCTTGAAAGAATATAGTCGTATTCTCTACGGTCGATTGAGAATGTAATACCATCTGAGGGCACGTAGGCGGCGCAAGCTTACGAACGTCAGTGATAAATCTGTCCGGCGTGCCATCTGGAGCGAACCGGGCTCCGGCCATGAACCTCGGGTAGGGCCGGGCTAGCGTGGCCGGATAAAGCCCGGGCCAATGGGTCGGACAGAGAGTGCCCAGTTTGGCAGCAAGCATTGGTGCCTGGGGGTAGTGTCGTCAAAATCCAGGCTAAGTCTTTTCACCACTAATGAATGAAGACTTGAAACCAGTGTGTCAACGGATAGTACGACAGGAATAGTTGGTCGTGCATGGGCTAATTGCCAACCATCCAACACGTGGATTGTTCAACAACAACAACAACCATGTCTCAAAGGTGGGCCCACTTGGTGGGCAAGGCACCCAATCTCTAGGGGAGAGTGAAACAAGAGATAAAAATCCGTTGAATCACGAACTGTTGTTGCCTAGGGAGAGTCCAGCATCGTTCTGTAGCTTCAAGTCGATAGAGTGATTCTTCCGGTCAGCTGGATAAAATCTTTTCAGGGTCTGGATCAGCGAAGAAGGGCGGTGGCGAATCGGCCAGTAAGGCCAAACAATGGTTCCCTTGCCCTCGGCCCGAGACCCCACTTTCTCAGGGGGGTCTCGATAAGGCCGAGGACATTAATTCTCCACCCCCACCCAGTCTCACCCCACCCTCGGGGCTGTGCCTCCGACAGAAAGTAGTGGTCCGATAGTTCTAGTGATAGTAGGCGGGAGTAGAGCGATCGCTCCTTCACCTCGATCTCCCGCTTGAAGACTATCCTCCACCTTTCTTCTCTCTTACCCCCCCTCTTCTTCCTCTCCCATCCCACTGACTATCCCATTGAGGATACCAATCCCCCCATCCACTGACTAAGCAGTTAAGGCACCCCACTACTAAGAGTGAAGGCCACCCCATCTATCCGAACTACCATCCATTCCTCAACCCATCCACATTCCACCCAGCCTTAACTGCTACTGACTCCATCCACCCTCTATCGACTCACCTGCAGTTAGCTGCGCTAACTCTAGTTCAACACTCCTTTGGTCGGGGAACCAGCCGTCCTGCACTTACGTACTGGCGGCCGATAAGTACGGTCCTCTCCCCAGCCCGCGGGACTTGCCGCGTTTACCTCGACCCCCCAGCTTCATCACCCTCCCTATGGGGTTGCCGGTGCCCCCACGTTAGAGAGAAGGTGGGTTTCAAGAGCTAGATCGAGAGTTGTTTTCCAACCCAATGCTAGCCCCATCTTAACTTTAGTAATGTCTCTAACGTTGGGTATATCCGTATAACCTAGGTATGGCTGAAGTGAGCGGTTAGGGTCTTGCCGACAAACGATAGCCAAGCAAGAAGGCCGTCATAGGACTATCCACGGGTGGCGTTCACCACCTACCTAACCCGGGGAGTCGCGTTCGCCCTATGACTA